>CM060966.1:6559538-6744538 GCA_030765045.1 Tenodera sinensis
CGTTAAGTTGTGTGAGTGTGTCCGTGTATCTGTCTGTGTGTGTATGTCTGTGTGTATGTCTATGCGTATGTCTGTGTGTATGTCTGTGTGTATGTCTGTGCGTATGTCTGTGTGTGTCTGTGTGTATGTCTGTGTGTATGTCTGTGTGTGTATGTCTGTGCCTATGTCTGTGCGTATGTCTGTGTGTGTATGTCTGTGTGTATGTCTGTGCCTATGTCTGTGTGTATGTCTGTATGTATGTCTGTGTGTGTATGTCTGTGCCTATGTCTGTGCGTATGTCTGTGTGTATGTCTGTGCCTATGTCTGTGCGTATGTCTGTGTGTGTGTCTGTCTGTGTGCGTATGTCTGTGTGTGTGTCTGTGTGCGTATGTCTGTGCGTATGTCTGTGTGTGTGTATGTCTGTGTGTATGTCTGTGCCTATGTCTGTGTGTATGTGTGTATGTATGTCTGTGTGTGTATGTGCCTATGTCTGTGCGTATGTGTGTGCCTATGTCTGTGCGTATGTCTGTGTGTGTGTCTGTGTGTGTATGTCTGTGTGTATGTCTGTGCCTATGTCTTTGCGTATGTCTGTGTGTGTGTATGTCTGTGTGTATGTCTGTGCGTATGTCTGTGTGTGTGTGTGTGTCAAATATCTCAAACAAAGGGAATTTTAATCAAAATCGCTAGAGCCATTGTTGTGCTGCTGAAAGTGTATCACACACACACACACACACACACACACACACACACACACACACACACACACACACACACACACACACACAGATTTCGTCTTTCATTTCTTTTTACGTTCTTATCCGCAGAGCATATACGTAATGAATATGTTGTATTTGTGTGCGTTCTTTGGTGGAATAGCAGAATTATGTGTAGGTAAGGAAAGTACGAGATATTTACAGTGAAGAAAGTGGCTCTCTTTTGTCTGGTGTACGAGAACGCAGTGCTATGATGGTTTTGGTAGGAAATTAACGTTTGAGAAGATATTGTGAATTGATATTTTGCATAGCTGCAGTAGCAGCAGCAGCTGGTTTAATCTTTCCGATATTAAAAATGGGCGAGAGAGAGCGAGAGAGAGCCAGATGACAGAGCCGGTTGGGATTTCATTTAAATTTCCCTGGAGAGTGAGTGAGTGAGTGATCAATGGACCAGCGGACATTCAGGTAATATTTTATGAGCGATTTGCAATACATTACTCATTCAAATGGTCTTTAAATAGCTTTGTATGAAAAGCAATTCTTATTGTGATGATGAACGCCATTTCCAACTGCACATTGTCTGTTACACGATAAAGTTTGTTACCAAACAATACACAGTTAATTAATGTCATGTGTTGCACTCACATGGCCTTCTCTACTCGCTTTTGTATACTTCTTGTTAAAGGTAACCAATACGTCAAATTCCTAAATCTAAAAAACATATTTTTAGAAAAAGTCTCTGTGTCTGTTTGCATAACTCAAAAACGAAAAGTCTATTAACAACCAAAGTTAGTACTATGTTAAATAAGCTTCAGGGCCCTACAAAAAGATTCTAAAGAAAATTACTTCAGCATAAACTACCCCTTACGTGAAAAAACTTAAACATTTTATTTTTCTCGAAAATGGCGCTAATGATTTTGATTAAAATGCCATGTATTTAAGCTTTATGACAAATGAAATGTATGCACACACACACACACGCGCGCGCGCGCGCAAGTACATGCAGACATGCACAATTATTGTTCCAATAATTCACAATATATTGGATTCAGCAGAGCTCTAAACCTCTACATTAGCATTGCCAAAACTTATTCCAAAACTTAAGATTACCAATGTTAACAAAATATCTCAGCAATTTTTAAAACAAACTTATTTTAAAATTGTGAGTTATATCTTATGTTTATGAAGATAATATTTAGCACTGTTTAACAATTCCTTGTTTTATTTTTTTCTGCATGAATTACGTTATACTGGTGGGTATTTTACTCAAAAAGACCACCAATGAAAACATGGAAATAATTACAAAATTTAGTAGTGGAAACTAAGATTGACAATAACTATGAACTGCGTGTCTTTAATCACAAAATCTGATGTGTTGCACTCACATGACTTTCTCTACTCTTGTCCTAACCATTCTTACAAACTCTTATTCCTATATCTTCTTCATGTTAATACAGATATCTGATGTGTTACACTCACATGACTTTCTCTACTCTTGTACTAACCATTCTTACAAACTCTTATTACTATATCTTCTTCATGTTAATACAGATATCTGATGTGTTACACTCACATGACTTTCTCTACTCTTGTACTAACCATTCTTACAAACTCTTATTCCTATATCTTCTTCATGTTAATACAGATATCTGATGTGTTACACTCACATGACTTTCTCTACTCTTGTACTAACCATTCTTACAAACTCTTATTCCTATATCTTCTTCATGTTAATACAGATATCTGATGTGTTACACTCACATGACTTTCTCTACTCTTGTACTAACCATTCTTACAAACTCTTATTGCTATATCTTCTTCATGTTAATACAGATATCTGATGTGTTACACTCACATGACTTTCTCTACTCTTGTACTAACCATTCTTACAAACTCTTATTCCTATATCTTCTTCATGTTAATACAGATATCTGATGTGTTGCACTCACATGACTTTCTCTACTCTTGTACTAACCATTCTTACAAACTCTTATTCCTATATCTTCTTCATGTTAATACAGATATCTGATGTGTTGCACTCACATGACTTTCTCTACTCTTGTACTAACCATTCTTACAAACTCTTACTCCTATATCTTCTTCATGTTAATACAGATATCTGATGTGTTACACTCACATGACTTTCTCTACTCTTGTACTAACCATTCTTACAAACTCTTATTCCTATATCTTCTTCATGTTAATACAGATATCTGACGTGTTGCACTCACGTGACTTTCTCTACTCTTGTACTAACCATTCTTACAAACTCTTATTCCTATATCTTCTTCATGTTAATACAGATATCTGATGTGTTGCACTCACATGACTTTCTCTACTCTTGTACTAACCATTCTTACAAACTCTTATTCCTATATCTTCTTCATGTTAATACAGATATCTGATGTGTTGTACTCACATGACTTTCTCTACTCTTGTACTAACCATTCTTACAAACTCTTATTCCTATATCTTCTTCATGTTAATACAGATATCTGATGTGTTACACTCACATGACTTTCTCTACTCTTGTACTAACCATTCTTACAAACTCTTATTCCTATATCTTCTTCATGTTAATACAGATATCTGATGTATCACACTCACATGACTTTCTCTACTCTTGTACTAACCATTCTTACAAACTCTTATTCCTATATCTTCTTCATGTTAATACAGATATCTGATGTGTTACACTCACATGACTTTCTCTACTCTTGTACTAACCATTCTTACAAACTCTTATTCCTATATCTTCTTCATGTTAATACAGATATCTGATGTGTTACACTCACATGACTTTCTCTACTCTTGTACTAACCATTCTTACAAACTCTTATTCCTATATCTTCTTCATGTTAATACTGATATCTGATGTGCTGCACTCACATGACTTTCTCTACTCTTGTCCTAACCATTCTTACAAACTCTTATTCCTATATCTTCTTCATGTTAATACAGATATCTGATGTGTTACACTCACATGACTTTCTCTACTCTTGTACTAACCATTCTTACAAACTCTTATTCCTATATCTTCTTCATGTTAATACAGATATCTGATGTGTTACACTCACATGACTTTCTCTACTCTTGTCCTAACCATTCTTACAAACTCTTATTCCTATATCTTCTTCATGTTAATACAGATATCTGATGTGTTACACTCACATGACTTTCTCTACTCTTGCACTAACCATTCTTACAAACTCTTATTCCTATATGTTCTTCATGTTAGTTGAGATAAACATTTGTACAAATTATCTTATTGTTTATTTCCTTATAGGTACAAGGGAAATATTAGAATACAGTAGGCTTTCAGCGATACTTAATTCTTTTAAAGTTTTGATATACCGTTCTCTTCGCACGCTTAACATATAAAAAATGAACAACGATGTTCCATTTCACGAAAGTCTCAAGTTTTTCGAATCAGACACAAGCAACAAGGAATATCTCCGAAATAGTCCGCTCTACAAAACAAAAAAGAAAAAAAATTATTTGGATATAAATTGTGTTTTACTGAGATCTAAATTTTTTGTATATTAAGAATTTGTCCATGTTTTGCGGTTTACGAGTTATTGAAAAGTCATCCAAAGTAAACTGGACTACATAGGCTATAGCCAGAAAATTCAAAATATATATTTCATTTGTCATAAAGATGTCTTCAACATATGTCATTCTAATCAAAATCGTTAGAGCCATTTTCAAGAAAATCAAGATTTTCGAACCATTTTCCATGTAAAGGGTAGTTTAGGGTAGGGCTATTTTCTTCAAAATCTTTGTCACATCCTTGAAAGATATTAAAAACTTAAATACAAAATTTGGTTTTTAACCGACATTTCGTTTTTCAGTTATGCTGTCTGCAGGCTGATAGACTGACACACAGACAGACAGACTGACTGACACACAGACAGGCACACAAGGACCTTTTTCTAAAAATGATTTTTTTTTTTGATTCAGGGGTCTCAAACATATATTTCCAGTGAAATCTCGACATCGAATTATTGGGTAGAATGCAATACTTCCTTCTACTTACCAGTAAAGAAAGTAAAAACTAAGAGACAGAATTTTAAAAATAAAATACACATCCTTTCTTGGTAATGCTAGGGTTAATTATTATAATATATCATTAAACTCTATATCTCCTAATGCCAATCAGTAAAGAAAATAATGCAATGTTTGGAATTTATACACGTGTAGTGAAGCAAAAGGTAATTTTCTAAACAAAATATGACTGAGCAGCAAAGCATATTTATTTATGAAGTGTAGTTTGTTAGAAGAGAGCTAAAAGTGAGGTTAGATAGACAAACGACTTGAAGCGATTCTCTGAAATGGCACAAAAAGATGCAGTGTATGTTCTTTCCATGATTAAAGTCTGTTGCCGGAAGCTGTTCAATGTTTCCTTTATCCTAACCTCTCCAACTTCTTGCCGCAATCATAAAAAACTAATAGGCAGAGTAAAAATCTTGTGAGCGTGATTGGCTTTCCCGTTTTAGGAAAGGGAAGTTGACTTGACTGCAAAAACATCTCTTTAAATAAGGACTGTTGACGATCTAATGAACTTGAGATATTCATTTGTAACCGTCGAGTGACTTACAGTATCATCACCAGAGAGGCATTTTTATGTGATAAACAAGGTTAAAATATACATCAACAAAGCTAACGATAATTTCCCAAAATGGTTTTTAAAAATCACTGTACGTTATAATGAATGACATAGTTTGATAGTCCATGTGTGTCGTGTTAGTTAACACACGCAACTTTCTCTGTAACAACTGTTATCTAACACTGCACGATATGTGGTCTACACTGAGATTATATCGATTGCAAACACCAGGCATGGGCCGTCCATTTTCAATTTATTAAAAAATCATAACAAAATGTTCTATATTTACAAGCCATTTCCTATTTATCTTTCCCCTTTTTACTTTCTCTGCTAGTAAGTACAGGAAGTACTGTATTGCAACCAAACATTTCATGTCGACATTTCACCGGAAATATATGTTTTGAGGTCCCCTGTATCCAAAAAAGAGCATTCTTGATGAAACTTTATTTTAATAATAATAATTTGAATTCATTTACGATTAACGTTCCCGTGTGAAATACCAAAACGAACGGAACGTCTGAAACATTTTCTGAATTTTGAAAAAACGTCACAAAGTGTACCATTTTCACTGTCCTTAACGAAACTGTCCGGGAGCCGAACCCTGGAGCCCCTGGTACGTACATAGGTTCTCCACCGACTGAGCTACCGGTGCAGGCAGTACGATTCGTTAATCAGTTGATTTAGCAGCTCGTGGCGATTACGAAAGGCAATGCATTTTCTCGCTTGAGTTAAACGACAGATTGAGAATGTGCTCATCTGGACAGATTTATCTCCGCACTCCCGTCATGCAATTTACCTACACCAATCTCATTTCATCTATGTCACCTACAAGAAAAATTTTAGACTAACCCAAGGCATGATAAATAGGCGGGAGAAATTCAAGGGGAGAAAAATGAATGTAGAAGAGGGATTTTGTAGATGCTTGAGAGAATTTCCATCAATTCTGTGACGTCGAAGATTCGTCGGCAAAGTGCTGGAGCAGAAGTGCAACCCACGTTGATAAAACATCTACCCTTTACAAGTACTTGTTCCTATATCCGCTTCATGCTAACAGGAATGAACATTTGTACACATTATCTTATTGTTAACATTCTTGTACGTAAAGTGTTGCAAATATCTTCCTCATGTTTAACTTCACAAAATATCATTTGACATACACTCCGTATTTTAGAGAGATCTATATTTTTTTATTTGATCTATCTCTTACAGTTTACTTCATTTGTCATACAAATATCTCAAACATATATCAACTAAATTAAAGTGGCTATTGCCCTTTTAGAGGAAATCAAAGTTTACTGAAAACATTCCATATAAAAGGTAGTTAGAGGTGGGGCAATTTTTTTCAAAATCTTCGCGTCACACCCTTGACACACACACACATACACACACACACAAACACACACACACACACACACCAGGACCTTTTTCTAAAAATTGTTTCTTTGGATTCAGGGGCCTCAAAACATACATTTGTGGTGAAACCTCGACAACGACTTTGTGGGTCAAATATAATACTGCAATATTACTATAATTAACGACACAATGGAGGTTTTAAAAATTTGATATGGAGTAATTTTCATATAAAATGACCAGATGTTTCTTTGGAAACTTTAGAGAATGTTGTCTTACTCCAAGAAAATGTAAAAAGGGAGAATACGGGCAGTAAAGCAGATCCGGTGGGGAACAAGAGGAAGTCCTTACAGAGTTTACGAGAGCAGTTAATGTCTTTACCTACTTGAAGATTTCCTTTCGAGGAAACAAAGAGAAATCACACCGCAGTCCGCTCACGTTCCTTATTTCTTTGAGATGAGGAAATCGATGTGTGACTGTGTGTCGCATCCTCACCAGGGTACGTAGAGTCAGCGTGGGAATCGATTAACATGTTTCAACAGTTGCTGCAACTCCTTTCAGAAATGTACTTGTCCAATAGTCTTGTGTTTCTTTGTTACTAGGTGAAATACCCGACGTTGTCCGTGGTTTGATGATTTATCACTACAACATTTAGACTTAGGTTGTACTTGTCCAATAATCTTGTGTTTCTTTGTTACTAACTGAAATGCCCGACGTTGTCCGTGGTTTGATGATTTATAACTACAACATATGGACTTAGGTTGTACTTGTTCAATAGTCTTGTGTTTCTTTGTTACTAGGTGAAATACCCGACGTTGTCCGTCGTTGATGATTTATCACTACAACATATGGACTTAGGTTGTACTTGTTCAATAGCCTTGTGTTTCTTTGTTACTAACTGAAATACCCGACGTTGTCCGTGGTTGATGATTTATCACTACAACATTTAGACTTAGGTTGTACTTGTTCAATAGTCTTGTGTTTCTTTGTTACTAGGTGAAATACCCGACGTTGTCCGTGGTTGATGATTTATCACTACAACATTTAGACTTAGGTTGTACTTGTTCAATAGTCTTGTGTTTCTTTGTTACTAGGTGAAATACCCGACGTTGTCCGTGGTTTGATGATTTATCACTACAACATTTAGACTTAGGTTGTACTTGTACAATAGTCTTGTGTTTCTTTGTTACTAGGTGAAATACCCGACGTTGTCCGTGGTTGATGATTTATCACTACAACATATAGACTTAGGTTGTACTTGTTCAATAGTCTTGTGTTTCTTTGTTACTAGGTGAAATACCCGACGTTGTCCGTGGTTTGATGATTTATCACTACAACATTTAGACTTAGGTTGTACTTGTTCAATAGTCTTGTGTTTCTTTGTTACTAGGTGAAATACCCGACGTTGTCCGTGGTTGATGATTTATCACTACAACATTTAGACTTAGGTTGTACTTGTTCAATAGTCTTGTGTTTCTTTGTTACTAGGTGAAATACCCGACGTTGTCCGTGGTTTGATGATTTATCACTACAACATTTAGTCTTAGGTTGTACTTGTCCAATAGTCTTGTGTTTGTTTGTTACTAACTGAAATACCCGACATTGTCCGTGGTTTGATGATTTATCACTACAACATATAGACTTAGGTTGTACTTGTCCAATAGCCTTGTGTTTCTTTGTTACTAACTGAAATACCCGACGTTGTCCGTGGTTTGATGATTTATCACTACAACACTTAGACTTAGGTTGTACTTGTTCAATAATCTTGTTTCTTTGCAGGCATTTAGTATTTAAAATACCTCACTACATAAAGATATGCATTTGGACATAAAGTGTACGGTTTAAGGGTATGTGTATTTTTTTGCGTAGTATGAGCTGGTTTACCACTTGTTGAAAAGTCATTAACGGGAATACTTGGGCTATAGTCGGAGAACTCGAAATAAATATAATTTGTTATAAACGTATGTTAAACGTATGGCATTTTAATGAAAATGGCAATGGTCATTTTTGAGTAAATGAAAATTTTTGATAAAATTTCCACGTGCAGGGTAGTTTAGGGTGGAAGAATTTTCTTAGAAGCTATCGTGTCGCATCCTTGAATATATTAGGCTGTTTTTTGTATTCAGGGTCCTCAAAACATATTTCCAGTGAAATTTCGACATGGAGTTGTTGTATTGAACTGAATACGTTGTAGAGGAAGTAAATCTGATGAGTTGGGAATGGAAGCCGCAAGCTGGGCGCCACAGAAGCCGCTCCTCTGTATGTATGTAATGAAATAAAAGAGAGAGGTGCATCATGTAGGTAGAACATTAACTGATAATGGAAGTGCGCGATATGTAGCACTTCCTTCTACTGTCATAGACGCACGATTTATTGCTTCACAATTAACTAGTGGTGCTCAGTTATTGAATTTCAGAGGGCGCCGGAAGCGGATAATTGGCTGGTGCAGTCTAAAGAGGTCACAGAAACAATCGAAATGGAGTGATTAATTATTACAGCACAACAATGACCACTGTCAGAATCCCATCACATCACTGTCCAGGTGTTCCCTTTTATTTTATCCTCATATAGCTACAACATTTCGTGCTATAGGTACAAGGTTTCACGTTCACCAATAAATTATGAAAATATAATAAAAGGACGTGGTCTACATCATTCGCATTGCTTCCCCTCCTGTGCGCATTACACAAGGAACACATTCTTCTACTTCTTGTTAATATGGACTAACTTTTATTACTCACGGAAAAGTGTAACAGACGACATATAAAACACGAGGCATTAAAAAAATGCAATAATATTTGAGAAAGTTGTACCTATTTGAAAATCCAAGCAATAACAAGAAATATCTCGGAAATTGTTGTCTCACGAGGAATGGTATTTGATATAAACAATGTTTTATAACGACATCTACATTTTTGTTGTCTTGTGTGGAGGGATTTGCTTAAAAACCTTTAGTTGTATCCTTGAAAGGTACTGAAGCTAAATGCAAAGTTTCCTGTCTAAGCCACGTTTGGTTTTCGATTTATGTTCTTCACCGACACACACACAACACACATACAGGTGGGAGGTGAATAAGTGCAAACATTTGTATCAGCGTTTCACTTTTGTTCACTAATGTTCACTTTTTGCACTATTTCTCATAGTGAGGCTCGTGGGGAAAATGTTGCCATGTTTTTAGGATGGCTGGTATTCGCTCTGATAGACGTCTGATTACGTAAGAGGTCACACTCCCAACCTCGCTCTGCCCGGTGCCCTGGCCGACCTACATGCATTTGTTCTCCGGTTCCTTAAACTACACACAACCTTACATTGCTCTTACAACAGTGAAGAATTACATAACACAAAAACACTCCAGGAAAAAACAAAAACACAAAAACAGGTGTACAATATTCAGTACGCTTAAATAAAACAAATGAAAATGCCACTGTGTATGTCACATGATTTTAACTTCTTTACGGCTCAAAATGTCTACAATTAGCTGTACGTGCGTCGACGCCATGATTGTCGCATACTTCCCCACACACAACAGCGTCAGCTCTCATACTTGCCACTGCGTCTTAGCTTCGTTGCCACAGAGACGCTTCTTCATTAATCTCGACTGCGTAAACTAGGTTCTTGAGATGCCCCAACAAATAAAACTCCAAAAGATTCAAATGAGGGGATCTTGGCGGCCAATACAGAGGACCGTATCGACCAATCCATCGATTTGGAAACTGACGATGTAGAAATTGGAGAACTTGTCTACTGATATGGAGAGGTGCACCGTCGTGCATGAACCACATTTGTTGACTTCTATGCAACGGCACTTCCTCGAGAATTTCCGGTAGTTTCATTTGCAGAAACTGTAGATAATGAACACGTTTTAGCGTTCTAGGCAGTTCCAGGAGCCGCGCTAGCTGATCTCCTGGGACATCGGCCCAAAGATTTACCGCGAGTTTCTGTTGAAAATTGCACCGTGAATGGCGTGCGGATTGTTTTCCGGCCAGATATGAACATTGTGGAAATTAAATATGTCATTATGGGTAAACATTGCCTCGCCTGTAACCATTATGTTGCGAGGAAACCGTGCATAAGAACCAGTTACAGAACTGCGCTCTTCTTGCAGATGTTGGACCCCTTGGTAATGGTATGCAGATGTTCATGCAGTCTGTGGCGAACACTCCGGGAACTTGTACCTGCCTGCGACCCTTGCCAAGCGCCTTGTACTCACACCAGGGCCCTCTTCTACAGTACGTAACATTTCATCTTCAGCATTACGAGTTGGTCCTCTACCTTCATAAAGGAGACGAAGAGAACCTGTATCACGGAGTCTTTGATGCGCTGTAGTGAACGTTCGTCTGTAAGGAAGACGACGATTTGGAAATCGTTGCCGATACAAGTCCCTCGCAACATTAGCAGATTCCTCAGTAAATTAAATGTATGTCTGCAAATTCAGCATACGTAAAACCATTCCTACTGTATAGTTTATACACACATACACACACACACACACACACATATATATATATATATAGAGAGAGAGAGAGAGACATACACACACACCGACACACATATACACACAAACACACAGATAGGCACACACATGGATTCTCAAAACATGCATTTCCGGTGAAACATCATTTGGAACTTTGGCTTTACTGCAATAAATGAAAACCGCTCCTTGGCAAGATAAGCTTTGAAATAATCCTTGATTCCTTATGGGCTATCCCCAGTTAAATATCCAATGCTACACTGTTATAGTGTGTGTTATGTATATTAACTCCATTCAGTGGACAACATTTAATATACATAACGATCTCTAGATATCAGTTGCTTCAAACTACGTACGTGGAGGACCTTGCAATTACACACACGCATCACATGAATAATATCTACAACATACTGTAGATTTTTGTAAACACTGAACTAGATCTATACATCTATCGTGCCTGAAGCCATTATCACAAATCAAGTTTTATTTTCCCATGTCAGAGATATGAATCAATTCAAAACAACCCCTCATGGAACCAGAGGCACTCAAAACACGCAGAACAACATGAGAATGTGGAATAGTTGAAACACTTGTGGTGAGAGTGAAAGAGCGTTTTCCAGGGCACCAGGTATTTCTTGATAGTGGATGAGGTGTGGTTAAGTACTGAGGTCTAGGATATCGCACATGATGTCGAGGAGGACGCTTGAAACCCCGAAACAGCCAAGCAGGAACAAATTGTAGTAATAAAAGTGAAGAGAGAAGGGAAGAGAAAACTTTGGAAGGAAATTTGGAGCTTTCGCCTGGTGATCCGAGGAAACCCTCGAAAAAAGCCTTGAATGAGGAATGTCGGCCACGATATTGAATCTGCCAATGGCATAACTATGCAGTTCTTCCTTAATGAAATGGATTTTAAACGGGAAAAGGTTTTAATTCACCAACCTCCGAGCAAGTGGAGTACTTTCTTCAACCCTAAAATCTTCCATTCCTCAATATGGCCACTGTATCTTCTATCAAGAGTCCTTGGCATAGCTCCGTTCAACTTCGTGCAGAACCTTAGTTCTGTAACTGTTCAGAAATCACTAGCAGGAACACTGTATACCTTACTGCTAGTGGCCATGGTTATATCATGGGAAATATACAAAATTACTTACAAAATATTGGACATGGACCCAAAAGCGAATAGAATCTTCATCACCATTCAGATAGTGTCAGCTTGCCTATCGTCTTCATCTTGTATCACAACTATGTTTCTCGGGATAACAGTAAACATTCGCAGATGGCGGATAGTGATTCTTAAAATGCTTGAGGTTGATCGCGTTCTCCTGCACAATACAGAAAAGGTATACCGCAAGACTGTGATCTTCCTCCTAGTTCAAATACTTGTTGTGCTGAGTGTTTTGGGAGGTTTCCATGCTTACGAGATCGTAACAAAGAAGAAACGCCAGTATGATTATGCTGTAAGGGTATTCATACACATTACAAATGTTACCATGATCATGCAGTACTCAAATTTGGTTCTTGTTATCAAGCAACGCCTCAGTGTTCTCAATGAACATTTGGAACAGTTGTTACAGAAAAGTCGTGTTGTTGACAGCTTCAAGAACAAAACTTCTTGGAAAACACCAACTGCTACAACAAACTCAGTGCGACCTGAACAGTTTGGTTGGAGGGGAACGGTTGACGAGAACAGGTTTCCCAATTTACCGCGACATTTGACAGATCATGTTATAGAAATTGACGATGAAAATGTGAAATACAGTGACAGTGACATCTGTAAAGAGATTCGCAATTTGAGACAAGTGTACCATGCTTTATGTGACGTCATGTGTGACTTGACGAACCAGTGCTACGGTATACCACTACTTCTAGCCATCATTTACGTATTTGTTTCCAGTGTCAAGTACGTCCACGTGATTCTGCTCACGATGCAGAACCCGGACGCCGAGTCACTGAGCAGCTTCAACGTGAATGGCTTGGGTGCTTTGATCAGTTTCGTCACAATCCACCTGTTGAAGGTGATATTGCTGAGCGCCGCTTGCACGGCCACCAAGTCCACGGCTGAAGATACTGCTATGCTGGTGAATGCACTTCTTCTGCAGCACCCTCCACAGTCCAGCGTCTCCGCCGAGTTGCAGTTGTTCACCATCCAGTTCTCCAGGGGTCCACTTATGTTTACAGCATCCCGATTCTTTGTGCTGGACTATACTTTCTTGACGTCGTTAATGGGCGGACTAACAACTTACACAGTCATCCTGATACAGTTCTCTGACTAGTTGAGTTGAGTACTTGAGTTATGTTACTTTACTTTTAACCCAGGGTTTGTACAATTACTATCGGGACCATTGTTTACGGGCAATCCGAAGAGATGAAAAAAGGGCCTTTTGAACTGAACAACGGCATCACTGAAGCTTCGTTGGAGATCCTACAGAAGCTGGAGGATTTAGAGACAGAGATAATCACACTCCACCACGATTACTGAGGTCCAGCAGGCGCTGTTGCACCGAATTGGCCTATGATATATCAAGAGTAGAAATGCTAGCGACGCAAATGGACACTATTGGCTTGGAGAGTAAAGAGAATCCAATATACGAACATCCTCTCTCCATCCAAAGGTTCTCAAGATGCACCCAGTTGTCCTTCAGACCATACTGACCAATGAAACAACCAGGTCGCCCCAAGTTTTCACAGCTACACTTGTCGACTCACAACCGTGGACGTCATAGTTCAGGAAGATCACATTTTGAAGTATATTAAGTCACTCTAGATGTATTTTCAATAAATTTACTTTCATAAATTCAGTCGTCAAACTTGTTTGCTAAAACCTGTAGGAATGTCTGGACAATGAATTTTTGGAAAGTGAGTGAGCTGAGTGAAACACAAACTTCCAGAATACCAAGATACCTAAAAAGGTTGGTGTATACCAATCTAAAATTACACCTTCTTTTCAGTTTATTGAGGACTATTTATTTACACAAATTTTTGTGAAAACTGCAACACCAAGAAGGAAACGCATGATTAAAATGAATCTTATACATTACATTACGTGCATGGCAATAAATAGATGGTTAATTTTACAAATCTGTTTATGACCTTTGAGCCTGAATGTTCCGTGTTTGATGTAGCTCTGTAATTAGAGCTGTGACATATATAAAAAGGGTGGGATCTACCTTCACGCAGTTGGTATCGGAGCCCAATGGTTATTGAAGCACCGTTACGAACAAGTCAAATCTCTGGCTTGTTCAGTGGGCAATAACAGTTCTTCGAGGAGGACTTCTACATTTTTCGCAACATGTGGCCGGGCATTTTCCTTCTGAAATGTGACATGTGGAAACGCCTGAACCCCGGGCTCCAAAACCTCCCTCAGGTACCAGTCACTATTGCGCTCAATTCGCAGGATGGAAGATTGCTTGTTGTAACCAATATTGCCCCAAACCATCACATCTGGAGTTTGTCCCGTATGCCACTTAACAACGCCCACCTCCAGAGGGCTCGCCATGGTGCTGCATGTGACCATCCTTGTAGGATCAGCACGCGACTGATGTCAGTCCAATGCGCAGCAGACGGCAGACGAGTTCACACCAGTTGCAGTGCTCCAGCGTCAAGCTGACACTGTGTGGTTCGCTATGGCCCGGAATATTCGCTGCACACAGCCCTCTTCTATCCACACGGAGCTAGAGTATCACAAACCCATTTCCCGCAGACCGACCGATCATTCTACCCTGTTCACATGTTGATATTCCACTCAATGTTTGCTCCTTGTTTGACACATGTTGGTGCAACACAAGACAGCTGCACGTTTATACAATCTCCCGATATCGACCAACTTTGGATCCATTCCTTCATGGTGTTGCAATTTTCATATACAGTAGTGTGAAAGCTGAAAATACGGGTTTTAACTGCCCTTTACACAGAGTATTTTTAAAATTGCTTGATTTTCTTAAAAAAAGGCTGTAGCGATGTTTACTAAATACCACATCAAATGTAAGAGATGCACAAAATATTAGTATACAAAAATGTTACTAAAACACGCAATTTATATAAAATATATTTATTATTGAAGTGAATAATTTCCAGAATATTTCCTTCTACCGTGCGTTCCTTGATCAGCCGGGCAGCACCAGGACTGGGCGAGGGCGAGGGCCGGCGGTCTCTCCGCCAGAATTACATGTAAACGACCGGTAAGTCATGAGAAAGAAGCTGGGATCATGTGTGTACAAAAATTGGTTTTTTTCATACATCTTTACTTTCTCTGCTATGTATAAGAGGTACAGCAAGTACTGTATTCCACCAACAAACTTAATGACAAGATTTCATCGGAAATATATGTTTTGAGGCCCCCTGAATACAAAAAGGAGCATTTTTAGAAAAAGGTGTGTGTGTGTGTGTGTGTGTGTGTGTGTGTGTGTGTGTGTGTGTGTGTGTGTGTGTGTGTATCACTCTGTAGACAGTATAACTCAAAAACAAAAGCTTAGTTGAAAACCAATGTTGATGTTTAAATTCACCCTAAACTAACTTTTACATAGACATTTTTTGAACATTTTGATTTTGGCGAAAATGGCTCTAACGATTTTCATTAAAATGCCATATATTTGTGATATTTTGATAACAAATGAAATTTATATTTTGAACTTTCTGGCTATATTTCCTGTTCTTATGATATATTGGCTTCTTGTACTGTGAAAACATCTATATCTTGGTCTTTTAATATTTTCATTAGCTCTTGTTTTTTAGGCTGGGACATGCCTCCTGCATTCCATTGTAGAATTCTTAAAGTATTGGAATTGTTGTGATGAAATTTGCCTAAAGATGTCCCCACCCGGAGATCCGATTGGGGGACAGTTTTAACTCCGGAATGTTTAAATGTGGCTTTCATGTAACTGTTTTCTTAACGGGCACCAGTTTTACAATGTGGCAGTTACATCACCCGACTTAAACCCCCATTTTGCAAGGGGGACCACACCTATCGTTGATCAACGGGTCCATCGGACCTAGCCGGGAGGACTAAATAGATGATATTTAGATCCACCGACCTTCCCCTCAACACAACTCCAAAAAGTTAATAAGACTGTTCATCTCCAATGGATTCCAGCACACTGTGGAGTCATGGGGAACAAAGCTGCAGACTCACTTGCAAAGAAAGGCACAACAATAACACAAAAGTCTAAATTCAATTTCTCATATTCCTCGATAAAACGCTTGATCATTAAAAATTTTTGTCATTCATACCTACAAGAAATAGAAACAAATGCCAAAGATAAAAAATGGATTACACTACTTTCCAATCCAGATATAATCCCCCAGAGGCCAAGGAAAACAGCGGTTGCAGCCTTCCGACTATTGACAAATCATGACTGCTTGGCAAGTCATCTCTACAGAATAGGTATCTCAGCCTCACCAATATGTGTCCTGTGTAACGATCCAGCAGAAATGAACGAAGACCACTTGAAGACCTGTGAAGCATTAAGATCAGAAGGAACTACAGTTCAAAAGTATTGGAAAGCACGAATGCTAATGGCTTCATTGCCAGATGCAAGGCACTAGAAAACAACAACAACAACAACAACAACTTTCTGGCTATAGGCCATGTAGCCCTTTTTAACCTTCATAACTTTTGAATAACTGGTAAACCGTAAGACATAGACAAATTCTTACTATATAAAAATGTGCAACTCACAAAAATACACAATTTATATCGGATTAACTGTTTTTTTTTCTTTTTTTGTAGAATGAGCCATTTCGGAGATATTCCTTGTTATTTGTGTGAGTTTTGGGAAACGTATATTTCTGCCAAATAGATCATCATTCATTTTCCTATATCTTAGGTGTGCAATGAGAACGTAATCTCAAAGCTTTAAAACATCTGACTATCCCACAAAGTCTACAGTATTCCCATATTCCCCTTGTACCTACAAGGAAATAAGCAATAAGATAATTTGTACAAATGTTTATCTCAACTAACACGAAGAAGATATAGGAATAAGAGTTTGTAAAAGAGTAGAGAAAGTCATGTGAGTGCAACAAATTAGATTTTTAACAATTAGATTGCTTTAAAAGTAAATATTTTACTTTTATTTCCTTCTAGACACTGATGGTGCCTGTTGGGTAATTATAGTTTATAAAATAATAAAAGTGATGTAATATTTTAGTTTTTGATGTGCATGGAATAAGTATTTTATCATTGTGAATAAATTTAATAATTAAGTCCCTCAAAACTATAATACAGATTGTGTCGTAGTTTATAACATAAACGCAGTTAAGTGAGCAAAGTAATAATAATACAGAACATTAAAATGTCACTCCCAGGCTCCCTTAACTATTACAATGCTAATTGCCTCACTCATCCAAATCAGAGCCCAAACTATTAGATCTAGAAGCTGTTAACTATGCAAGTAAATTTCCTTAAATTCCTTCAACAAATTGCATAACCATTAAGAAGGGATTTTTCTAATTTAATGTTTAAGGGGACAGAAGGGGCTTGAAACTGGAGGATTTTTGAAAATGAACAGTCAACACAATGAATTGTGTACGAAAGATCTTCATTAAAATCACAAAAAAGGGCCGAAAATATATTATATATAAAACTATTTCTTGTAACATTTATTTTCGTCCTATTTCTCTTATACTACAAGGGCAATTTGTCTCCAGCAGAAGTCAGTAATGTTCGTTAACTAAAAATCTGATGTGTTGCACTCACATGTCTTTCTCTACTCTTGTACTAACCATTCTTACAAACTCTTATTCCTATATCTTCTTCATGTTAATACAGATATCTGATGTGTTACACTCACATGACTTTCTCTACTCTTGTACTAACCATTCTTACAAACTCTTATTGCTATATCTTCTTCATGTTAATACAGATATCTGATGTGTTACACTCACATGACTTTCTCTACTCTTGTACTAACCATTCTCACAAACTCTTATTCCTATATCTTCTTCATGTTAATACAGATATCTGATGTGTTGCACTCACATGACTTTCTCTACTCTTGTACTAACCATTCTTACAAACTCTTATTCCTATATCTTCTTCATGTTAATACAGATATCTGATGTGTTACACTCACATGACTTTCTCTACTCTTGTACTAACCATTCTTACAAACTCTTATTCCTATATCTTCTTCATGTTAATACAGATATCTGATGTGTTACACTCACATGACTTTCTCTACTCTTGTACTAACCATTCTTACAAACTCTTATTGCTATATCTTCTTCATGTTAATACAGATATCTGATGTGTTACACTCACATGACTTTCTCTACTGTTGTACTAACCATTCTTACAAATGCTTATTCCTATATCTTCTTCATGTTAATACAGATATCTGATGTGTTACACTCACATGACTTTCTCTACTCTTGTACTAACCATTCTTACAAACTCTTATTCCTATATCTTCTTCATGTTAATACAGATATCTGATGTGTTACACTCACATGACTTTCTCTACTCTTGTACTAACCATTCTTACAAACTCTTATTCCTATATCTTCTTCATGTTAATACAGATATCTGATGTGTTACACTCACATGACTTTCTCTACTCTTGTACTAACCATTCTTACAAACTCTTATTCCTATATCTTCTTCATGTTAATACAGATATCTGATGTGTTACACTCACATGACTTTCTCTACTCTTGTACTAACCATTCTTACAAATGCTTATTCCTATATCTTCTTCATGTTAATACAGATATCTGATGTGTTACACTCACATGACTTTCTCTACTCTTGTACTAACCATTCTTACAAACTCTTATTGCTATATCTTCTTCATGTTAATACAGATATCTGTTGTGTTGCACTCACATGACTTTCTCTACTCTTGTACTAACCATTCTTACAAACTCTTATTCCTATATCTTCTTCATGTTAATACAGATATCTGTTGTGTTGCACTCACATGACTTTCTCTACTCTTGTACTAACCATTCTTACAAACTCTTATTCCTATATCTTCTTCATGTTAATACAGATATCTGTTGTGTTGCACTCACATGACTTTCTCTACTCTTGTACTAACCATTCTTACAAACTCTTATTCCTATATCTTCTTCATGTTAATACAGATATCTGATGTGTTACACTCACACGACTTTCTCTACTCTTGTACTAACCATTCTTACAAACTCTTATTGCTATATCTTCTTCATGTTAATACAGATATCTGTTGTGTTGCACTCACATGACTTTCTCTACTCTTGTACTAACCATTCTTACAAACTCTTATTCCTATATCTTCTTCATGTTAATACAGATATCTGTTGTGTTGCACTCACATGACTTTCTCTACTCTTGTACTAACCATTCTTACAAACTCTTATTCCTATATCTTCTTCATGTTAATACAGATATCTGATGTGTTACACTCACATGACTTTCTCTACTCTTGTACTAACCATTCTTACAAACTCTTATTCCTATATCTTCTTCATGTTAATACAGATATCTGATGTGTTACACTCACATGACTTTCTCTACTCTTGTACTAACCATTCTTACAAACTCTTATTCCTATATCTACTTCATGTCAATGCAGATAAACATTTGTACAAATTATCTTATTGCTTATTTCCTTGCAGGTACATGCGGAATAAAGGAATACAGTAAACCTTAAGTGATTGTCAAATCTAGCTTTGAAATTTGGTTCTCTTTTAACGACCAAGGGACAAAAAATTAAATAAGGACGCTCCAGTTTAGAAAAGTAGAAGAATTGTGAAACTCATACAAATAACAAAGAATATCTGCAAAATGGTTCACTACACAGAAAACTTCATTTGGACATAAATTGTGTTTTAATGAGATCTACATTTTTGGTGCAATAAGATTTTGTCTATCTATTACGCTTTACGAGTTATTGAAACCATCCAGAGTACACAGGACTACATGGGCTATAGCCAGAAAATTCAAAATATACATTTCATTTGTCATACAAATATCTTAAACATGGTATTTCAATCAAAATCTTTAGAGCCATTTTCGAGAAAATAAAAATTGTAGGACATTTTTCCATGCAAAGGGTAGTTTATGGTAGAGGAATTTTCCTAAAAATCTTTGTGTCACATCGTAGAAATATATTAAATTTAAGCGCCAAGTTTAAGTTCTAACCGACTTTTCGTTTTTGGATTATGTTGCTCACACACACACTTACACATACACTTATTCACAGACAGTCTAAAAATACTTTTTGTATTCATAAATTCTCAAAACATGCGTTTCTGGTGAAAGATTAATTTGGAAGATTGACTTTACGACAATGAATTGAAACTGCCCCATGGCAAGGTTACCTTTGAAATAATCCTTGTATCCTTATGGGCTATCCGCAGTTAAATATCTAATGCCACACTGTTATAGTGTGTGTTATGTATATTAATTCCACTCAGTAGACAGCATTAAATATACATATACAGATACCAGTTGGTGCATGAATATTTTATTAAGGACCTTGAAATTACAGACATGCATCACATGCATGAATAATACATCAGACTATTCACGTTTTTGCGAACACTAAACTAGAATCTATCTATATATCTATCGTGCCTGAGGCCATTATCACAAATTAAGTTTTATTTTCCTATGCCAGAGATATGAATCAACTCAAAACGGCCCTTCATGGAATCAGAGACACTCAAAACACGCAATATAATATGAGACTTTGTGACAGTTGAAATGTTTTTGGTGACGGGCGTTTTCCAGAGGCACCAGGTGCTGCCTAGTGGTATATGAGGTATGCTTAAGTTCTGAGGAGAACAGCGTCTCTAAAGCTTCAGATTTGACCTTGCTTCCTGCTGAAGATTTACTCACTCCACCGGGTCTAGGAAATCGCACTTGATGTCGAGGAGGAAGGACAGAGAGCATCCTATATCCTTGAGACCCAACTCAGAGACTTGAAACAGCGAAACAGTCAAGCAGGAAGAACCTGTACTAATACAAGTGAAGTGAGAAGTGAACAGAAAACTTTGGAAGGAAATTTGGAGCTTTCGCCTGGTGATCCGAGGAAACCGTCCAAAAAAGCCTTGAATAAGGAGTGTAGCCCACGGTAATTGAATCAACTGATGACGTAACTTTATGCAACTCTTCATTAGTGAAATGGATTTTAAACGGGAAAAGGTTTTAATTCATCACCCTCCGAGCAAGAGGGATGACTTGTTCAACCCTAAAAACTTCCATTCCTCAATATGGCCGCTGTATCTTCTATCAAGAGTCCTTGGCATAGCTCCGTTCAACTTCGTGGAGAACCTTAGTTCTGTAACTGTTCAGAAATCACTAGCAGGAACACTCTACACCTTACTGTTAGCGGCCATGGTCATATCATGGGACATTTACAAAATTACTTACAAAATATTGGACATGGATCCAAAAGCGAATAGAATCTTCATCGCCATTCAAATAGTAACAGTTTGTCTATCGTCTTCAGCTTGTATCACAAATCTGTTGCGCGGGATAACAGTAAACATTCGCAGATGGCGGATAGTGATCCTCAAAATGCTTGAAGTTGATCGCGTTCTCCTGCACAATACAGAAAAGGTATACTACCGCAAGACTGTGATCTTCCTCCTAGTTCAAATAGTTGTTGTGCTGAGTGTTTTGGGAGGTTTCCATGCTTTCGAGATCGTAACAAAGAAGAAACGCCAGTATCATTACGCTGTAAGGGTATTCATACACATTACAAATGTTACCATGATCATGCAGTACTCAAATTTGGTTCTTGTTATCAAGCAACGCCTGAGTGTCCTCAATGAACATTTGGAACAGTTGTTACAGAAAAGTCGTGTTGTTGACAGCTTCAAGAACAAAACTTCTTGGAAAACACCAACTGCTACAACAAACTCAGTGCGACCTGAACAGTTTGGTTGGAGGAGAACGGTTGATGAGAACAGGTTTCCCAATTTACCGCGACATTTGAGAGATCCTGTTGCAGAAATTGACAATAAAAATGTGAAATACAGTGACAGTGACATTTGTAAAGAGATTCGCATGTTGAGACAAGTGTACCATACGTTATGTGACGTCATGTGTGACTTGACGAACCAGTGTTACGGTATACCACTACTTCTAGCCATCATTTACGTATTTGCTTCCAGTGTCAAGTACGTCCACGTGATTCTGCTCACGATGCAGAACCCGGACGCGGAGTCACTCACCAGCTTCAACGTGAATGGTTTGGGTGCTTTGATCAGTTTCGTCACAATCCACCTGTTGAAGGTGATATTGCTGAGCGCCGCTTGCACGGGCACCAAGTCCACGGCTGAACATACTGCTGTGCTGGTGAATGCACTTCTTCTGCAGCACCCTCCACAGTCCAGCGTCTCCGCCGAGCTGCAGTTGTTCACCATCCAGTTCTCCAGGGGTCCACTTATGTTTACAGCATCCCGATTCTTTGTGCTAGACTACAGTTTCTTGACGTCCTTCATGGGCGGACTAACAACTTACACAGTCATCCTGATACAGTTCTCTGACCAGTAGAGTTAAATACTTCAGTTATGTTCCTGAGTACAGGTTGGTCCGTTGCCGGGCATGGGATTATATGGTCACCTCATAGCTATCGTACACAACGGCATGCCGAACCAATTTTGTTCAAGTGGTCTTAGCGGAGCGAAACAGATTGTCGTTACTCTCTAGTTGGTGTGTTCTTAAATGTAAGCTCTTCTCAGACATGACATTAAATGATGCCACGTGATCAGTGGTACTTATATTCTTAACCCCAGGAAGACAAAATAAATGACCAACGGAACAGAGGAACCAGTCAACATAAATGGCGAGCTAGTTCGATATGTAGAGAAATATATCTACCTAGGCCAAACCTTATCACTTCGAATGGATATTGAGAAAGAAATTAAGGGAAGACTTGGATAGGGCTGGAAAAATGTTGGAGCATGAAATATATCGTAATTCATGACACGCCTAAGTTGAGGCTCAAGACAGAAGTGTATGGCAGTCAAACATGAAAGAGAAAGATCCTCCTGTGTGACACTCCGAGGACATCAGGACATGCAAGGTGCAGCTATCAAGCGTATAAGTGAAAATGTGTCTACTGTTTCACCAACACTCAATATGCCATCAAATTTTTGGGTTAAATTGAAGTCTAATATGGAGAATTGTGATGTAATATCAAAAACTCAGAAACAAGAAGCCATTTTGAGAACGGATGACGTTTTTGAGTGCTCCTGGAAGACGAAAGACGCAGTGAATGTCTGCAATGGACCCGAAGGAGGCACCGTCCCAAGGGAGATAGCCAATACCTGACTTTCGCATCACGACAATGTCACTAATTTTAAGGGATGCACTGGACAACGCTGTTCCAAACGGCCTATAGTCTGGATATCTCCCTCGACAGCTTTTCAGTGTGCCCCTTAACACCAAAACAAAATAAAAACTCAGTTAAGTACCCAACTTGGAATTGAAGTGCATTCACACGATGAATAAAGAATTCCCCATCTCGAAGTTGTCTTTGGATGAAACATTCTTTGAAACATTTTGATTCCATAGAAATGGCTCCATCGGTTTTTATGAAACTACCATATACATAAGACATTTCCATAACAAATGAAATACATATATCCCGAACTTTTTATGAATATTATCTCTTTATAATGAATGACTTTTGTATAGCTAATAAACTATAAGAGATTCACAAAATATTGCTACACCGAAAAATTCATATAAATGTTAAAAAAAAATTTAAAGAATTATTTTGTTGTTTAACGACGCTGGCGATTGCCAGAATCACATCTGCGTCGCCGGTGTTCCGGAATTTCGTCCTGCAAGAGTTGTTTTACATGCCAGTAAATCTACTGACATGGAACTGTCGTTTTCAAACACATTTAAAAACCATCGGCCTGGGCCGGATTTGAACCAGCGACCTTGGGATTAGTAGGCCATTGTCGCACATGATCTATTTTCACTTTCTCTACTACGTATAAAAGTTGGTTAAAACCCAAATTTGGCATTTAAATTTAATGTCTACCCAAGTTGCGACACAAAAAATTTGGAAGAAAATTCCTCCACCCGAAATTACTCTTTACAGGCAGAAGTTTCCGAATATTTTGAATTTCTCGAAAATGCCACCTTAATTAAAATGCCTTAAGTTTAAGATTTTTTATGGCAAATGAAATGTATATTTTGAATTTTCTGGTTATAGCCTACGTAGTCCTGTTTACTCTGGATGACTTTTGTATAACTGGTAAACCGTAAGAGATGGACCAAATCTTACCACAAAAAAGCGTAGATCTTGCTAAAACACACAATTTATGTCCAAATGCAATTTTTTGTAGAGTGAAGCATTTCGGAGATATTCCTTGTTATTTAAGTCAGTTTTGAAATGCCTATACTTACCACAAATAGATGATAGTTATTCATTTTTGTTACCTTAGCCGTGCAAAGAAAATGGAATCTCAAAGCTCATCAAAGTCTACTTTATTTCCATATTTCCCTTGTATCTACAAGGAATAATAATAGCAATAATAATAATAATAATAATAATAATAATAATAATAATAATAATAATAATAATAATAATAATAATAATAATAATAATAATAATAATAATAATAATAATAATAATAATAATAATAATAATAATAATAAAAGAGTTTGCAAGAATAGATAGTAGAAGAGTGAGTAGAGAAAGTAATGTGAGTGTAAGAAATTTAATATTTTTTTAAATAAAACAATTTTAGTTGGTTTTTGTACACATTTTGGTGAACTGAAGGAATAACAGTATACGTTTGCGTTGAATCCTAGCCCTGTTCATTACATTCACTTGAAGGCAAAGATGTGAATTCTAATGAGGATGTATTCGGTAGTGATCAACAAGTGTGTCACTGTCAATTCTAGAACACATTCCAGACTCTCAAAGGGAACCATCCTGCACTGTCAACTATCGTACTGTTAAATCATGAATTGGAACAAAGAAATATGGTAAACGGACATGCGAAGGTCATTTTCAAAAAGGAAGGTCATACTAATTACATGATTGTACAATTACAAATTATCCAAATTCTGAATTTGGATATGCAAGACTCATAAATAATTCAACATTTTATGTTGGTCACTTGCTTTACGTTGGCATTCCTGTAAAAACTACGTTTTCTGTGTATTTTAACAAGGTTTTGAGGTTAGGGAATGTCGGTCTGGGTGGCTGAGTTGGTTAGATCCTACTGACCTACTGATCCCAAGGTTGCGGGTTCAAATCCGGCCCAGATCGATGTGCTTAAAAACGACAGCTCCATGTCAGTAGATTTAATGGCATGTAAAAGAACTGTTGCGGGACGAAATTCCGGTACACCGGCGACGCTGATGTGATCGTGACAATTGACAGCATCGTTAAACAACAAAATATCATTTAGGTTAGTGAATGTATATATTTTTAGATTATAGAAAGAAAAGTAACTTACACCAGTTACACTGACAAACAAAATGGCGAAGTGCAGCGTTTTATGAGTGTAGTGGAACTTTGGTGGATTCAAATCAATGCGAATCCGGTTGTAGCTGTTTCCCTGCAACACAATTTCAATCCAATCCCACTTCTAAGCGGAGTGGATCCAAGGACTCAGTTCGATCTGAACCCGTGTTTCCATGGAGTATTCAACTCATCGATTTTAATTCCTCATAGAAATGGAGTGAAAATCTTTTAAAAACTGTAGAGTATGTGTTTATTCTAGTGCTTTGTTGATGTGGAGGTCATTGGGGAATCCCAAGAGGTTATCACTTACATAAAGAGAGAGTAACTGTGACGGATAACAGTGATTTACAAGACCAGTTTGTATGTTGTAGCGTCATCAGATTTGAGAGTCAGGTGGGCAGGTCGTTAATCCACTTGGTCGACCGCTCTCAAGGTAAACACTATCAGCCTAGATTATACTCATAAGCTTCAGCTACTTACTTAGTAAACTATTTTATATAAGTTACAATTTAGTTAACTACCTCAAGCAAGATTACAGCAACTGTTTACTACTTGCACGTGAAGTAGGGGTAAGGCTTAGCGGTGTTTTACCAGAAGAAGAGAGACCGTCCAGTTCACAGTGCACTGGCGAGACAATAGGAAACAAAATCAGATGTGCTACACTCACATGACTTTCTCTACTCTCGTACTAACCTTCCTCTACTTCCCATGCATAGTAGAGAAAGTAAAAGCTTCGTCGTGCGACTCGCTTGTATAGGCGATAATTATGTCCCGTCACTGTTTACTACTACAAGGTCAAGACTAATTCTAGATAGTGTTAAAAAAGAAATGTGTTTTATAATTCACTTTTTGAAGAGAAATAAAGTGATATTAATGGTAGGTAAAGCTGTAGTTTATCAAAGTACTTCAGGCAGTCTCATCTGTAGTTTCTACAAAGGTAAAAAAATCCACAAATATTGCATGCAAACGATATACTTTATGACCGAAGTTTTCACAAAAGCGAAAGCTGGTCTATTTATTGTATTAGCACAGACCGTTTGCATGAAAACGCAGGCACCTGGATCACTGTGTGGATTATTTCTTTGTGCTGAATATCGAATTGCTTGGTTGCAAGAGATTCCACTAATGTCTTTCCTGACGATGCATATTATATAAGGCGGCCATGGAGAGAGCACAGTAACAGGGGAAATACGACAAAAGAGGGGGAAATCGCTCACAAATCTCTCACACTTTTCTCTATTTTATATCACAAAGATCTTTACTTAAATATGTTATTTATAGATTATTACGTGTATAGTTATATTACACTATTAAATATCCTTAAAATCCTATTGTTTAAGTTACTATGCATACTAACTGTCTAGCGTAATATGTTTGAAGAACATTTTCATTTACAGATTTTAACATTCCAAAACTATTTCCCTTGTGTACAAATAATATATGGTAAAGTACATTGGCATAAACACTACATATTGAAAATAAGTAAATGAATACATAAATATAATGTCTGCCTGTCCTGTGACACTAGGGTCTTGGCCCCTTGGCTCTGTCCCTCACACATCCCATATTCCAACACCTGGGATCGAACCCAGGCGAGAGTCAAGCGGTGTAAACACTCGGCCACAGCGAGGCTACATAAATACATTAGTAACCTAAATAATCTAAATGAATACAGCACACTTGTTTACAAATCATTACACTGAATTACGAGGTCCATTAGTAATGTATTTACACTACAAAAGTAGCTCCTATTTTCACTTAAAGTAAGTCTGCAACTAGTTAATCTAAGTTCTAAGTGCACGATGTGCCAGGAGAAGATGATATCATTCAAGATTATAATACATATCTTGTCAATGACGCACAAATACACACTTCTACTCCAGGACATCCTTCACTCTCATTGATCCAGTTTTAATATTCGTTCAATTAAAAAGTGAACAGTCTCACAGAACATTAATTAATTAAAATGAAGTGATATCTCACAATATTCATTGTACTAAGTTATGAGCAGGTATATTTGCTCACCACACGGGACACTATCTACACTCAATGACAACTCCAGTGTGCTGCCTGTCACCTAAAACCTGGGCCTGCTCATAAACAGGTTTTGTATATGTGGCTCTGTTAGAGTTGTATATCTAGTATATATCTCATGGAATGTCTGCTATATTGGTAATTGGATGCCTGCTGCATACCTCATATTCCCAGTGGTGTGACTGGTATATTCCTAGTGGTGTGATTGGTATATTTATAGTGGTGTGACTGGTATATTCCCAGTGGTATGAGTGGTATATTCCTAGTGGTATGACTGGTATATTCCTAGTGGTATATGTTGCTACTGGAACGCCTGATTTAGAATGATGGTGTAGGTCATAACTGCCCCTGTTATGACACACAGCACATGTAGATCTATGTTGAAGAAGCCACAAGCAGTGAAGTGAAGCGTGGAGTGCAGCAGCTGTTGTGAGAACGCCATGAGCTCGGCGGAGAGCTCGGCTGAGGAGGGTGTGAGGAGCAGCTTGTGTACCACCCGAGCTGTGTGATTGGCCCTAGCGGTGGCCAGGTGGCAGCACGTGGTCATGCCGAGCAGCTCCAGGGCGTGGAACAAGGCCCAGAGTAAGACAATCACCGCTGCATGCACGTTAAACGTTGTGTCCACCTTGGTGACTGTAGGGTTGTTCAGGGTAGTCAGCAGGAAGTACAGACCCTTCACTACCATTATGAACACTGTCGCAAACACCAGCAGGCACTGCACACCTGCAACAAACATTGGAACCTATGTACCAGGCAGAGTGAGCACCTGCAAGTATGAGAGTGAGGACTTACAAGTCAGTGTCTAGGGTCAGACGTCTGTCAGGGAACACAGGAACCTATGTACCAGACAGAGTGAACACCTGCAAGTATGAGTGTGAGGACTTACAAGTCAGTGTCTAGAGTCAGACGTCTGTCAGGGAACACAGGAACCTATGTACCAGACAGAGTGAACACCTGCAAGTATGAGAGTGAGGACCTACAAGTCAGTGTCTAGAGTCAGACGTCTGTCGGGGAACACATGAACCTATGTACCAGACAGAGTGAACACCTGCAAGTATGAGAGTGAGGACATACAAGCCAGTGTCTACAGTCAGACGTCATTCAGGGAACACAGGAACCTATGTACTAGACAGAGTGAACACCTGCAAGTATGAGAGTAAGGACTTACAAGCCAGTGTCTACAGTCAGACGTCATTCAGGGAACACAGGAACCTATGTACCAGACAGAGTGAACACCTGCAAGTATGAGAGTAAGGACTTACAAGCCAGTGTCTACAGTCAGACGTCATTCAGGGAACACAGGAACCTATGTACTAGACAGAGTGAACACCTGCAAGTATGAGAGTGAGGACTTACAAGTCAGTGTCTACAGTCAGACGTCATTCAGGGAACACAGGAACCTATGTACTAGACAGAGTGAACACCTGCAAGTATGAAAGTAAGGACTTACAAGCCAGTGTCTACAGTCAGACGTCATTCAGGGAACACAGGAACCTATGTACTAGACAGAGTGAACACCTGCAAGTATGAGAGTAAGGACTTACAAGCCAGTGTCTACAGTCAGACGTCATTCAGGGAACACAGGAACCTATGTACCAGACAGAGTGAACACCTGCAAGTATGAGAGTGAGGACTTACAAGTCAGTGTCTAGGGTCAGACGTCTGTCAGGGAACACAGGAACCTATGTACTAGACAGAGTGAACACCTGCAAGTATGAGAGTGAGGACATACAAGCCAGTGTCTACAGTCAGACGTCATTCAGGGAACACAGGAACCTATGTACCAGACAGAGTGAACACCTGCAAGTATGAGAGTAAGGACTTACAAGCCAGTGTCTACAGTCAGACGTCATTCAGGGAACACAGGAACCTATGTACTAGACAGAGTGAACACCTGCAAGTATGAGAGTAAGGACTTACAAGCCAGTGTCTACAGTCAGACGTCATTCAGGGAACACAGGAACCTATGTACCATACAGAGTGAACACCTGCAAGTATGAGAGTGAGGACTTACAAGCCAGTGTCTAGAGTCAGACGTCTGTCAGGGAACACAGGAACCTATGTACCAGACAGAGTGAACACCTGCAAGTATGAGAGTAAGGACTTACAAGCCAGTGTCTACAGTCAGACGTCATTCAGGGAACACAGGAACCTATGTACTAGACAGAGTGAACACCTGCAAGTATGAGAGTAAGGACTTACAAGCCAGTGTCTACAGTCAGACGTCATTCAGGGAACACAGGAACCTATGTACCAGACAGAGTGAACACCTGCAAGTATAAGAGTGAGGGCTTACAAGCCAGCCCGCCCGCTCGCTCACGTGGAGTTGATAGTGTCTACAGAGCGACAAACAACATCAAAGATCTCCTGAGATCGGTCAAATACAAACGCCACCCACACACATTTGTAGGTGTGCATAAAGTTCCCTGCAGTTGTATACATAGGCACTACCATGCGCAGTGTGACCACCAACTTAAAAGAACATGAGCGTCACACCAGATTGGGACATACCGATAAATCATCTGTTGCAGAGCACGCCTTATTATTGCGCCATGATGTCAACTTTATAGAAACAAATACTGGTGGATTTTTTGTTTTAATTCTCCCAGGCTGTGTGGATTTGTTACCTCATGGATAGAAATTGTAAATCACCTGGGGATCTATTTACAAATCGCACTTTCACTTGGCGAGCTGACTGAGTTAACACATATGAATCATAAATAAATACACTCTGTGAGTCATACTACTCTTTGTGACTAAGTACAGGACACACACTGGTAATAACTCAATGACACGTCAGCTCAATACTGAACTTTCAGAGCAGAGAACCACGTGACCTTGTGTATAACAGATGCGTTATCGTGTTTCAGTGGTAAAACACTGGGCAGCGGTTCCGATGTTTTTTTGCTCTCTCTGTATTACTTAGAGCTACTAACTAGAGATTTTTCGGTAGTCTTCCCTTTGGCGTTCGCGCGTAACAGATGTTACCACTTGCGTCCCCGTTCGCGCAGGGCAGTAGGATATAAAAGAGACACCGTCCCTAAACTAAAAACCTCATTTCTGTTCTCACATGACCTTCTCTACTCATTCTTGTATAAACTAGTTCTACAAACTCTTATTCCTCTATCTCCTTCATGTTAATAGAAGTTACTTTATTCCATATTTGCTTATAGATGCAATAGCTGAACATGATACTGAAATCGTTTAGGAGATGATCTCTATGCGATGCGTTGAAATTCCGTTCTCTTTACACGACCGAAACGTACAAAAACGATCGACTTGTGATTTGAAATTTCAAACCAACAACAAGAAATATGAATAAAATAGTTATCTACAGAGAAATGTGTTTTAACAGGATCTAAGGTGTAGTGTAATAACATTTTTTCTATCTCTTACAGTGTTTCATTTATGCAAAAGTCATTCAGAATGAAGAGAAATTCAGAGAATATTCACAGAAAATTGAATATAACCATTTCATTTGTTAAGAAAGTAGCTTCAACGTATGTTATTGTAATAAAAATCTTCAAGGTATTTTTGAGAAAGCATAAGCTTTTAAAACTGTTTCCACGTAGAGGTTCATTTGGGGGGGGGGGGGAGATTCTTGAAAATGTTCATCTTACATCCTTGGCATATGCTGAACTCAAATACTAAGTTTTAAAATGTGCAAGTTGGTATGAAATATTTGGGTGGAATGAGTCGTTGGATCATATGTGTGTATGTTAAACTGTATTGCAGCTGTTGCGTTCTATACGTACCATAGAAGACGTTTACCATAGAGGCTATATTGAGAAGATCATTATGAAGTTTCCTATATGTTCGTATGAGGAAGACATCCACTCGCTGGACGTGTGAATGTCCACTCACAGAATCTGGCACCTTGACGGGTGTTGGTGCTACTCTGTGGGATAGACGATGAATCAAGTGAGGCCCTTGAAACGAACGTTGAAAGTAAGTACCAATATTTAGATTGTCTCTGTCATTTGATGCAGTAAGTTGAGCCAGTTTTTGGTTAAGGATCGCAAATCTGTGCATCAGTAGCTGACTAAAGGCCATGTACTGCAGGATCATGACGGCGTTGATGAGGTAGCTGATGCCCCTGAAGATGACGTAGTTGTCTCCCTTCTTGTACAACCATATCCACATATCGTACCCGTAGAGGAGACCCACCATGGCCAGCAGGATGAACACTTGGACAGCCAGAACTCGGCGAGCAGTGCTGTAGTGGGACCCGGGGTTGTCCAGGAGTCGGCGGTCCACGTCAGCAATCAGACACACAATGTTCACCATCCTGTGTGCTCCGTATGTGATGGGCACTATGAGGGAGACCAGCGTGGTCACTGAGGAGACCAGCAGAGCTGCCAGTTGCGGCACGATGAACGTGATACTCGCGTTTACATACTCGTTCAGCACACGCCACGACACGATGTAGATCAACCACGTCAACATGTGGACAAACACCAGGCATGAGTAGGCGATCTCTCTCCTTCTAACCTGCAAAATATAGTGTTCCTGTTATAATTAACCCCAATAATTCGGACATCCCATAACCTATAAGACATATAAACTAAACATTACATCGACTTGTTGCACTATTGCATACACGGGGTTCAAATGCAACCCTCTCTTGCAAGGCTAGATTACAACTCCTTCCCTTGACATCTATTTCTACCCTCACTAAAATAAAAACTTTCCCCAAAAATGGCACCCGAAGCTACAACAGCTGCGTTTAAGGATGTATGTTTTACTTCAAGGGGTCGCTAGTTCGAATCTCGCTTAGGATAAGTTATCCGGATAAGGTTCTTTTTACCGAGGTTTTCTCTTATCCTGGGAAGACGAATGTTGGGTAACTTAAAAAAATGTCTACGGAGTTCGGGCTCATTTGAGTATCATTTTATTCATTCACCGTCCGATATGACATTACGAGGACGTTAATACAAAAATTCCTTCGCGACAGTACTTTATGACACATTTCATTGTTTCTCAAAAGGAACAACAATGACAACTGTGAAACAATCACACAATTCAGTAGTAGAAACATTTATTGAAAATAACTATTAAGTGTATGCATTTAATAAAAAATCTCAAAAACAGAATTGTAGCTGACCTTGGTAATGCTAGATTAAACCTTTCAATATAAGTATGTCCGACAATTATTGATGCTTTTGAAACATGAACAACTTCCGTCATAACTGCAGTACAAATCAAATATACAATTGGTTCAGTTTGGAGCATGTCAGTGGCGGTTTGTTAGATTCAAACTGAATGATATGATTGTGTCCAAGTGGACAAGACGCGTGTTCGTGTTGAGTGGCAAGTGAATAACTGAATCATAGCACGCACCTAGGTGGCGCAGTGTGTCGCATCTCCTTCATTATCTCTTTCTACAACTTTACAAACTTTGTAATTTGTGCAATATCAATTCTGATGGTTCAGAAAACATATTTTTTCCACTCGACGGATTTGAACTAACAATTAAATGAAACTATAAATAGACACAAGCATATACAGCCGATGTTTTTCTTACATTGTTTTCAAATAGAAAAACGCTCCATGTATTACTTTTTATTGATATTTTACTCTCTGTGCTACATACAGTAAGTAGCTAAGTATTGTATTCCACTAAAAATTCACCGAAAGTATAAGTTTTGAGACCCCTAACTACAAAATAAACATTTTTTAAAAAAGTTTCGTGTGTGAGTCAGTCTGTTAAAAGCATGATTCAAGAAGGAAAACACGGTTAAAAACTAAAGTTAATATTTAATTGTAATATCCTTGAAGCATACGCGAGGAAGGTGGCGCAGTAAACACAGAATGACAAGGCAGGGTATTTGTTTGTGTTCTCAAGACGTACCGCTACGATGTTTCTTTATGTACTGAGCTAGTGAAAGTGACACCCACACAACCTACAGTGTTGCCAGCTTGTTTTCGACAAAATTAAATATCTCCGTAGGAAATGGTCAGAGAGAAAAACGTAAGATACAAAATGTGCTCCAAATTCCGAGATCTATCACTTGTTTACATTAATGTAATTAATGACTTCTGTTGCAGCCGGCCGGTATATAATGAAGGTTTGTTTACCTGGAAGTGATGTTCTTACCGTGAAGTGTAATTGTGCAGTGTTACCGCATGACCATGGTGCCAGACCTAGCACCTTGGACAGCAGCAATAGCGGTTTGGTGGAGGACACAAGCTCGGCGAGGACAGACATGCTCCCTCTCTCTGTTAATGCACGTCCATACTTGCCTCAACACCTTCTTGTCAGTTACTTGTCTAGAAGGCAAATTTACCTTACCTCCTCCTACTTCCGGATCGAACCACAATATAGATTTATATGCTTTGATTGTGTACAGCGCAATACAAAATCACCACCTGCTCACATATGACCAGATAGGGGTGTCTGTCTGTGCACAGCGTAAACCAAACACGAACAGTCGGTTAAAAACCAAACTTAATACTTAAATTTAATATCTTTCAAGGCTTTGACACAAAGATTTTGAGGAAAATTCCTTCACCCTAAAGTTCCCTTTACACATCAGATTTTTTAGTTATACTGTTGACAAAAACACACACATACACGGACCTTTTTCTAAAAATGCCCTTTTTTGGATTCAGGGGGTCTCAAAACATATATTTCCGGTGATATTCGTTAATGTAATTATAAAAGGGAGTAAGTAAGTAGGTATTGAGTGATATTCCCCGCTGGTGACTCAGTTCCATCTGGAGGGAATATCATCTAGATAAAGGCAGCCACTCTGTTTCTCTTGTGCAAACACAAGAACGGAAATGTATTCTTTGCAGCCGCCGCGCTTTGGGGCGTGTGCTCACTCTATCTGCGAGTAGAAAGTCGATTTGTTAGACTTGCAACTCTTATATTATTTAAATGTTTACATGTGCGGCATCAAGATTCAATTTACTTTCTGCGGCAAACATGAAGGAAACATTTGTTCTTAAGTGCTGAAAAGATTTACTAGAACATTTCTATTACAAACCGATATACACACATACATCAATCCGTAAACTTACCAGCGTGCATTGGGCTCCTAGTTATATGAACAAACGTACTGCTCGTGTTTTTAAACACAGTTTCTATTGTATCTCTCAAACATTGTGTGTGGTCTACCGCGACTAATACGAATCGGTTGGGGAATTTCATGTCGCATTGGCAAGTTGTTACAGTAGCTCAGTGGTTAGAGCAGTCGTACGTAAAGTGGAAGTCTGTGGTTCAAATCCCGGTTGTGGCATTGAATTTTTCAGTTCTAATTCTACCTATCTTACTTAGGTTATTCATGCCCTACATCTTTGATTATCACAAGTCTCTCACACCGCATACATTGTTTCTTCTCAGAAGTCGCTCATTGTACCAATCATTTCAGACAATCGTATCACAAATGAGACATACTAAACACTTATCAGACCCTGGAAGTGAAAAAAAAAAAAAAAAAAAAAAAAAAAAAAAACGCAACAATTATCCAAATGAGAATTTTTAGGTTCGTGTTTTGTAAATGTTATTCAAACCTTCATTCAAGGGTTGGGTGTGAGGTTTTCAAAATTTTTTCATTTTCAAAATTCCCATATATTTGGGGAAATTTTAGAAAAAAGAGGGTAGTTGTGATCATGTGTGTAGAAAAGTGAGTTTTTCTCCACTAATACACTATATGTTCCATCAACATTAAATGTTGCGTTATATTATTACAATTTTTCCAGCATGTGAACTTCAACTTCAGACTTTGGTTTCAAAATATGATTTAGGTTTGAAAATTATATTCGGAAAAAAAAGCTTAAAAACCGTTTTTCAATGACTTTAAAAGTATTTTTTTCTACCAGAGACTTACGGTGTTTGCTGGGTAATTAAAGTTTACAAAATAATAAAATTGTCATATTTTAGTTCTTGATGTGCGTGGAGTATTTTGAATGTTTATTATTTTCTAATTGCGAATAAATTGGATAATTAATTCCCTGTAAAGCAGATTGTGTGGTAGTTTATAACATAAATACCCTTCAGTACACACAGTGTTGGTTTCATATTTATACAAATATGGACGAATATTGAAATTTGAGTCCCATGTTCTTTACACGCACGTGTCAGTCAGCTGTCTTGTTTCCAGGAGGTGAAAGTTCATTTGCAGAACGCGTGAGAACGAAGGTTGCTTTTCCTGACTCTGAACTCTCTCATCTTTTGACCCGGATTTCAGACTTGACATGTTAACAATTACAATAATGCAATTAAAAAAAAAAAAAAAAAAAAAAAAAAAAAAAAGTTAGGAAATAATTTGTTACTGAGTTACGAAAAAGTTTGTTCGTTCGTTGACATCGATATTAATTACTTCAATTAAATTCTTGTCCGCTGTTTGTTTCATTCTTTGTTTGGTTGTTTGCCTAAGGTCACAGATTTAATAATTAGTTTAATTCAATTTTTTTACTTATTTCATATACATACACGTCGCTTTTAACATATCGGAGGCTTTTTACCTTTGATAACAGTGCTTAACAGAGATGATAACATTATTCACTGTCTTTATGCTTTGGTTTTTATTAATTTCCGTTGTTATATTACATCGACATTGTCACGATGCTTCCAGACTTCTAGCCAGGACTCGAACCCATCACTTCTAGATCTGAACGTTAGCACACTAACCACAGCCTATTTAAGTTGACTTGTAGTCGCACTGACGATAGTAGTACCAACCTGGGAATGTGTGTTTACGCCAGATTAAAGCAAAGAAGTAAGTAAAATAGCACAATTTAAATGCTATTTCAGTTCGTGAAATGTATTTAGCTTATAAAACGTAAAGGATGTTTTCAATTAGTGCCAATGATAATTTTCTACTTTTTCTATACTTTTCGAAAACTCTTTCAGTCTATTTCTGCTTCAAGTGATATATTCTCGAGCATTATATCACGACAGACTTTACAACAGTCCTAGGCGGGAGTTTATTGACTTATATAATACTGCTACTTTACTTCCTAATAACCCTAGTGACTCGTTCAATGTTTCACTGAAACTAACATATATTAGTATATTATCCAGCACACAGAGTGGGAATAACATTGAAGGTAAGATCCTAACATTGAATTTTTGGGAGTATCTACTGCTACGTTATATAAATGATAACTAAGTATATGACTGTTTGAAGTATTATTAACACGTGCGATAGAAGTGCAGGAATTTCCACCAGATACGCATGACCGGGTATCGGATAAAAACGCTGTCTAGTGGTTTTTGTTGGATACGTTTAAATAAAAATTGGAGGTTGCAGCAGCTACAAGCCACGTTTGAAATGTTCGGTCGCATTCTGGTTCATTCCACCGCAAACTGGAGTAAAGTACAGCTTGACTGCAAAATTAGTATCTACACATTTTTCATGTATTTTAATACAATGAACCTTGGCGATAGCCACTTCGTTCATACGCTAACACTGGCTTTTTGTACGATTAGGTGACAAATATGTATTGTCAATAAAGAAGAGATATCTATCTTCTTGATGAATGGATATAAATGGTTTACTGTTTCACTAAATGTGAAACAAACATTGTATGAGCAATGTTGTAATGTCTTTTTGTTTTAATTTGAATGAATTTAGTCACAATTTAATGTTAACATATGACATAAAGTTTAATTTCTAAGAGGAATGTGGCAACACCACGTCGCGTGGTTGAACGTCCGGAGGGGAAGTATCGTCTGGTGTGAGGGGAAAGGGAACGGCAGGTCACAGGTATAAGTATTGGTGGGTGGGGTGGCAGTTTTAGAGGTCATTTATTACAAAGAGGTCAGGCTTATTGGTCTTCTTCTTCCTCTCACTTAGCTCTGTTCCAGTCTCACACTATCTTTCCATCTCTTCGTCTACATATTCCTTGAGTTCCTATTGGTTTATATTTCATTGTTGTTTTAGGAATTCTATTTTCTGGTATTAGTTCTAAATGACTTAACCAGTTATCTCTATAACCTAATACTAATTCAATATTTAGGTCTTCTCTAACAGTTTAATCTTGTAACTTACTTCCTTTTACTGAACTTAATGATTTAATTCTTTCTAGCTTAGCATGAACCAGATGCCTTTCCTATTTTATGTAGCAAAGTCTCTATCCTCCTCTTTGTTTTCCTTCTACTGTTTTTGTAGCGGCTAGTCGTGTGTCATTTGTCTAGGTTTAACTTCCCGTCCGCTAGACGGCGGTCGTGTGTTCAACTCCCCTCTAACTGGACAGTGTGGGTGGAGCTGGGGACGTGGTGTTGTGGTTAGGCGGCCAACAGAGAGAGACAGAGAGAGAGAGAGAGACAGAGAGAGAGACGTGGATTTTAGTTCATCACTATTTTTCCCATCTTGTCTGGGAGTTTCTTAAGCCTTTGGGATTTTATTTGAAAGTTCCTCCAATCAAGCTGTGTAGGCAATTCTATTTTGTTTTGCCAATGTCTATTCCCTGTATTACGTACTTAAAGTAAGTAGAGCAAAAATTGCACCCAAAAATTGAATTCACAGATTTCACTAATATTTTTATTTGCCAAAAATACTTTAAATGGATTTTGTCGTACTTTTAACACTACATTGTACTGTTTTATTGCATTAACCGTAAGAATACACCGTTAGGAACAATAATTGAAACAAGTAAGTAATTTATCAGCGTAAATGTCGGCAAGGTGCACAAACTTGAGGAATTGAACGAAATGTTGCGGACACGCTTCACCCAAGGCAATATGGGAGTGTTTTTATCCTGTAGCATTGTTGCCAACATCGACACTCGAAATACAAGCAAGTATGGATCACTATCGTACACCTGAGAACATCGCACATTTTCAAAAGTCGCCCTAAGGATAATTTTACAGAAAACACTAACGTTAGATTATGTTACTGACAGCTTTCATTTAAAATTAAATGTAGGAATTTCTAAAGCTGCCGTTTGTGAGTTTATTGGGAAGGTTATCTAAGCAATTGCGTCAAGGAGCGAACAGTATTTTCTTGGATTTACTTGATCCTTAACATTTTGGCAGATATTTATTTCATTCCATTTACGCTGCCATTTACACTCATAGAGGATATGTTTCAATTAAATTACTCACAGATTTTCCCCCCGTCAGCCTTTAATTTAAGTGCTTAGTCGCTTTCATACTTGATAATTATTCTATACTTACTAGAGAGTTCTATAACTAACTATTTTCGACGGTAAACCGTTAATTCCTATGCATGTGCAGTCCTTTTTAATGTATATCGTGATTCTAACCTCAAACAACGAGTAAAACCACATAACATGCACATAGTTGTTACTCATACCGACAGCGCTGCGATACGTAGACAAAAGCGCAACGGGGAGCGTTCAGAAGCCAATTATATCACAACTTGCCTCTGACTTCAACAAAAGATAACTACCAATCAGCTTGACTGTATCGTACATAAAGGAGTTATATACAAATTATCAGCTGTTCGTGTAAATATGTATATACGAGCGTGTGTGTGTGTGTGTGTGTGTGTGCGTGTGTGTGTGCGTGTGATGGGACATATGTGTGGTATGCCCAGGAGTGAGTGAGCGTATGGATCAGTGTACATTTAAAAAAAAGAAGAAAAAAAACTATCTAAAAAAAAAAAGGACAAACATAAAGACTGAAACTACAACCTAAAACTGTCCTCGGTGAGCTAAGGCTGCTCACCGTATGGGTTTTTGTTGTGAAAAAAGAAAACCAGAGTGCCCATTTAAAACTGTTAACTGTATAATTAGAGGCCTGCACGGGCCGACATTCTTAGGTTCGGCCCGGCCCGGCCCGAACTCAGCCAAGCCCGTGCCCGGCCCGAGCCCGAGAAGAGGTTATAGTGCCAGGGCCCGAGCCCGGCCCGGCCCGATTATTTAAATTTATTATGATGACATTATTTTTTTTTTAATTTATTTATTATTTGAAGTCGCTTCAACATAAAAGTCATATCGCGACTAAACATTGAGTAAAAAAAGGAGGAAACAAATCATGAAGTTTACATTGAATTTAAACATTAACTTTGCATGCTTTGATGAACTTGATGACATTATTGTTGTTATTATTATTACTATTATTTGAAACCTTTCAGCAGAATAATCACATAGAATTCCTAGTAAAGGAATGCTGTGATAATTGTGCTATTCTTGGAAAAATATAAAATACATTATTTTGTACCTCTTAATTTTCAAGCCCGGGCCCGGCCCGAGCCCGACAAACATTTTTCAAATTAAGCCCGAACCCGGCCCGGGCCGGGCCTAGGCCCGAGGGCTTGGCCCGAGTCCGTGCAGACCTCTACTGTATATAATGTAAATTTGAGCCTGTAAGCCGGGCCCCTTTGTACCGGCACCAGGCAAATATATTAGTCAATAAAATAAGTTGAAATTGAAGTCAGCTGTTCATTCTTTTGACCTGCACAAATTATCACTAGTTATTGTTTTGTTCAGTCAGTGTCGCCAACTCTGTACCATAAATAGCTAAAAACAGTTTATTACACATTACAATAAAATATCACTCCATTTCAATTCGACAACTGTGTTTTTAACAACTCATCTTTTAATAATTAAGGTATTTTTCCGTATTCAATCCGTATTGAGATCCATTTGAGTTTAATTCTATCCTCAATATGACTCGCGTTTAAATGTTGAATTTAATCTGGAATAAGATCGATTTAAGTACAATGCGATCCGCGTTTCCATGTTAAATTCAATTCGGAATAAGATCGATTTGGATACTAAAGACTCAATTATAAACAATTCAAGCTGTTATATGCATCACTTAGTTTATGTTGGCAAACCTGTATAAATGGTTTTGAGGTTAGTGAATGTTTTTTAGAAGAGTATACTCGTATAAAGAAACAATGAGTGTTGCAAGTGCAGTAGAAGCTAGCATCTTTAGCGGATTCAAATCGATTTGAAAACGGCTGGTCTTTTCCGTGCAACAAAGTTTCGGTCCCATCCCACTTCTAAGAAGATTGGATCTAAAGGTTCAGTTGGACCCGAATCCATGTTTTGTTGCAGTTTTCAACCCGGAATGGGAACTCAAATCGATTTGAATCCGGTAGGTGTATACATCCAACAAAGAAGATCATATCCAAGGATTCAGTTCGATCTGAATCAGCGTTTCCATGCGGTATTCAATCTGGAATGAGAACTCAAATCAATTTCAATGTCTCATGGAGTCGAGGATGTTCACACTGGCCCTACGTGTGAGGAATATATTGTGAAAGTTTCGTGTATAGCGTATTTGTTACGTTGTGTGTGTATATGAGCAGTTAAACTGTCTAGAGCCTGTAGAGTTAGGTCAGTCTGTATTATACGGGAGGTTGTCAGACTTTGTGTTTGTAGCGCTTTGAATGGGGAGTAGAGTGAAGTGGGCTTTTGGGTCTCATTTTGAACCGGTGCTATATCTCCGACAAATGGGGTTCTAATCCCACACGGATTGGTTACGGGGATTAAACGTCCTTGCTAACCTACTGTCTCCAGGAGCCCCAGTTGACGAGGACCTGAGGGCGCGCTCATAAAACAGGGCACTTCAAAACACAAGACACCGCTTCTCCCTCTCATATTACACTCACTCCTCTACTAACATTCTTACAAACACTTATTCCTATATCTATACAGATAAACATTTCCCTGGGTCCGCAGACGAATGCACGGAAGTATTTCCATATCCTACAAATCACATCTATTTCGTTATGTTAATCATTTCATTTTACTTTTTTTCCAGGGTTGGAAGTGTCGGTGAGTGTTGCGGCAGGGGGAGCAAACGCGCTCTGGAAATCTCGCTCCCCTGACTGAAACGCGAGTCTACTGGTTCCCAGAGGCCCCATGGGGTGCTGTAAGCCCCATCTATCAAACTCATGTTATGTTTCCAACGTCCACGACAAACGAGTCAGTTGTGACTAAACCTTCACATCACTGATGAAGGTCACCGCAGCTGTAGACGAAACATCAGAAGTTTATGAATTGATTATTTTGTTGTATTTTTGTATTGTGTTTCTCCCCGTATCAATGCTACTAACATTTATGTAGTCTGAGCCTGTATATCTGTGTGTGTGTGTGTGTGTGTGTGTGTGTGTGTGTGTGTGTGTGTGTGTGTGTGTCTTGTGTGTGTGTGTGTTCAATATATATGTAAATATGTTTTGATCAACGGATTATGAATGTAGCAGTTTTGAGATTGGTGAGACAGGAATTTCAATTCCGTCTGCTGAATTACTGTATTTTTGTTGTTATTTTGATTGAGGGTGGTGGTATGTATGACAGGGGGGGGGGGTGCTGTCTGTCCACCCTTATTCACATCCTGCTTTCCAGTCACGTGCTCCTGGAAGTAGCTGATGCACTCAAGTGTTTTACCCGAGAGTGAGAGAGTGGAGAAGAAGAAAAACAAGAGGCAGGCAGGCTCGCTGGCTAGCTAGCTCCCAACATTCCTTATCCCTGCCAATTTATACGTATTCTCTTCACAAGCAACTTTTTGGCAGTGGTCCGTGAAATAAATCCCACATCAGTACAAGTTCACGCAGGCCGACGGATACACATTCACATGACATTCTCTGCTGCATCTTCTATTAAACTCTTGTCATATCTCTCGCAGTAAGTTACTCCGGGAGAGTACTTTATATATATATATATAAGTACATATATTTCAGTATTTAATTTTTTGGTTCAATGCAATATTACTATACATAGTAGAGGATATAAACTGATATTTTTGAAACTTTTACCTCATTTTCATCTCGTGGTTTACACAAGAACATCAGTGTTAAATGGTTTTAGGGTCGAGGTCTAATGCTTCTGTTTCAAATGACCTGAATTGCTGCAGGTCCAATGAGCCAAAAGTTTCTTTAGTTTTTCTTTGAGCTGCTGCTGCTGGCTGCCGATCCCATTAAAACAGAGGATCACTTGGCGGCTATAAAACCATTGCCCTCCCCCTCCCCTCCCCTTCCCTCCTAGATGGTCTCCCGGGTAGCTTCATCTTCCTTACTTCCTTACTTTGCTCAGTAAACTTTGATAGCAGCCTCCTTCTCCTCGGTTAACACTCAACTCAACCTTTTCACACCAATATCAGGACACACCTAGCTCGCAATTATGTTTACTTGCACTGCAATATCTGTTGTGATAAACTCACATGACTTTCTCTACTCTTGTACTAACCATTCTTACAAACTCTTATTCCTATATCTTCTTCATGTTAATACAGATATCTGATGTGTTACACTCACATGACTTTCTCTACTCTTGTACTAACCATTCTTACAAACTCTTATTCCTATATCTTCTTCATGTTAATACAGATATCTGATGTGTTGCACTCACATGACTTTCTCTACTCTTGTACTAACCATTCTTACAAACTCTTATTCCTATATCTTCTTCATGTTAATACAGATATCTGATGTGTTACACTCACATGACTTTCTCTACTCTTGTACTAACCATTCTTACAAACTCTTATTCCTATATCTTCTTCATGTTAATACAGATATCTGATGTGTTACACTCACATGACTTTCTCTACTCTTGTACTAACCATTCTTACAAACTCTTATTCCTATATCTTCTTCATGTTAATACAGATATCTGATGTGTTGCACTCACATGACTTTCTCTACTCTTGTACTAACCATTCTTACAAACTCTTATTCCTATATCTTCTTCATGTTAATACAGATATCTGATGTGTTGCACTCACATGACTTTCTCTACTCTTGTACTAACCATTCTTACAAACTCTTATTCCTATATCTTCTTCATGTTAATACAGATATCTGATGTGTTACACTCACATGACTTTCTCTACTCTTGTACTAACCATTCTTACAAACTCTTATTCCTATATCTTCTTCATGTTAATACAGATATCTGATGTGTTGCACTCACATGACTTTCTCTACTCTTGTACTAACCATTCTTACAAACTCTTATTCCTATATCTTCTTCATGTTAATACAGATATCTGATGTGTTGCACTCACATGACTTTCTCTACTCTTGTACTAACCATTCTTACAAACTCTTATTCCTATATCTTCTTCATGTTAATACAGATATCTGATGTGTTACACTCACATGACTTTCTTTACTCTTGTACTAACCATTCTTACAAACTCTTATTCCTATATTTTCTTTGTGTTAGTTGAGATAAACATTTGTACAAATTATCTTATTACTAATGTTCTTGTATGTAAAGCGGAAATATACTATACTTTAAGTGATAATTTTAAGAGCTGTTCCTTATCTGATGGTTTGTCAGTTATGCAAAACGCATCCAAAGTAAGCAGAAATACAGAGACTACAGCTAGGAAATTTAAAACATACATTTAATTTATCACAGAAGTATATATATGGTATTTTATTCAAAGTCGCTTGACTCATCTTAAGAAAAAAACTTCTTGTAAATCTTTGTTCCGTATCGTTAAAGGACTTAAACTTAAATACACACATACAAGCGCGAGCAGGTCCTTTCCTAAAGACGCTTTTTCCTTTTCAAGGGACCTCAAAACACATATTTCCTGTAAAACATCGACAACAATTTTTTAGGTAGAATACAGTACTTTCCCCATTTACTATACGTAGTGGAGAAAGTAAAAAATGCTTGTAAGAAAAGTTTATACAAGAGTGAGTTGAGAAAGTTGTGTGAATGCAGCACATAACTATTTTCGGGCGTATTCAAGAGATACTTCCCCTCAAGCACTGATAATGTTGGACAACCTGTTTTACCACGTCGTAATACAGACCCCTTTACTGTTGTGTGTAGGCAAACCTTCTGACACGCGTGTGCATAAGGACAATCTAACCTCTAGCGGCATGGACAATATCACATCTATTATCAAGAATAATGTTTCCATGTATAGTTTAAGGTCTTTCTAACACCTAAAGTGGTTTACATAGCTTATATTCTATCGCACACATCTTCGATATCTGAAAAATTGTATGCAATTATGTATTTTATCAGTAAGTGTATCAACTGAAAACAAGATGATACTGATATGATCATTGAAGAATGCTGAAACTTAAGTTATCTGTATGTATATATAATGCCAAAGTTTGTAAGAGGCAGTTTTTAAGTTGAGGGGTTTGGAAAAAGTAGGAGAAGAAGAAGGGCGATAAAAGAAGACGTGGTGGTGAAAGAAGGCGATCGAACTCTGAGGGGGGGGGGGGTGCTACTGTACATACACTGTTAATTACAGAAGGGAGAAGACAGGGGTTGGTTGCTCCTGTAGCAATTTATTCACAAAGAAGGGCCCGGCCCAGCGCACCCCCCGCTCCGCACCCCGCCGCGCCCTGCCCGTCTTTTTAAATATACCTTCTCTGAATTACTTCACACTTCCATTTTAATTACTACCAAAATGTTTTACATACTTCTATCAAAATTCTTCGAAAACTATTACGATAAACGTTTCTTTTTAAAAGAGATAAATATTTGTGGAAGTTTGTATAATAGTCGATCTGTTGCCATTGTATCACTAAAGAATCAGCTAATTTGACAAAGTAGCAGTGTTCTTCTCAGGGGTGCCCAATTTTTCATGTGTGAATATGTGCCTATGAGAAAGAGAATTCTTGTGGTTAAAGGAACCGCAGCTGAGAATGGAACCCTGGACCTCTGTGCTGATGAACAAAGACGCTCACCATTGGACCAGGGAGGGACTGTATTAAGCAGTATTGGAGACAGTAATAAAATAGTAGCAAAGCTGATTGTGGTAGGCGAAGAGTGCCAGAGGGTGTCTGTTGTGTGTTTGAGATAGCGTTATGAGCCAGTTTGGTACGGTCGGTCTGTAGTGTAATGTGGACTACAACCAGAGATCAACTGATAATATTGTATATTCCTCTCAGGAATACTCCCTCTATCATATTCCTCCACAGAAACACACCACAACACTGGACATCGAAATATTCCCTCACTTTCATATTCATATCCCAATAGTGCCTAGTAGCTAATATCTCTAAAATAAAAATTCGCTTAAAAAGCAAATTTAGTATTTAAATTTAATATACCAGGTGAGACAGCTGCCCCTTATTCTCGAGTTATATGCAATCCGCATGTTATACTCCAACATGAAAACATCGACCCCATTACCAGGTTCTACCCGCATATTTAACATGTATGTTAAACACTCGATGAAATTAGTACTAATATAGATGTTATCACATAGCTTTTTAATATATTCGTAATTAGGCAGCTGACGTTTGCACTTCTGCAAATGTTCACTGGAACCAGCGAATATTACATCTTAAACGGAATGTTTAGCTCACACGTTACTAGGTAGCTCAGTTGGAACGGACGCAAGGCTCCGAAGTAATCTGTCTGTTGTGAGGGTGGTTCGAATCACCCGCATGTACTAATTTTTCCCCCCTTTTTTTAACCGTGAAATCCTCACAATTTACAAACTATTATTCTGAAAACTGTTATATTCATTTTTATTGTTTTATTTATGTTTTATGACATTTTTTTATGTTTCTTTACTGGTGAATTACAATTATGTAGTTGTTTTGTAGCTAAGTGCAATTGAAATAAGGATTATTCATACACATTTGAACACAGAAAGCAAGGGAATTACACTCAATTTTGCACACAATGAATTATTGTGCTATTAAAAATGCAGACAACCCAAAACGATTTAAATTATAATGTCCTAAACCCTCAGGGACATCATAATTATTGTGAATTCGGTTTCCAAGTTTTGATGAACATAAAAAAAAAAAAAAAAATATTTACAATGCTGAGACTCGAACCTGTGTCATTGAGGGTTAAACGCAGAGGACCCGTCACAATCCTATTCAGCTATTTCGAGACTTCCTGAAAGCACGTACCACGTCCAATAGTAGGACTTGTATGCCTGGCGCTATGCCATTGCCACCTCGCAAGTTTGCGTGCTTGATTTACCCTTTTAAGACAGTTTTAATCATTTACTGGGCGTTTTAATATTACTACTTAAATGGCAAAAGCTGTTATGCATATTAATTGAGATGCACGAGGCGTAGTTCACGCAAAAATGCAAATAAACTGTTGTTTAATAATATGTCCGTTTTGACTGCACGGGTCCATGATGGATGGGGCGTGTCTAAAGTTTTCCTAATTTTTGGCAGCCAACCCCTGCTCTAAGTACAAGAATCCACCATTTTCTTTTTAGCTGACGTTGTTAGTGTACTCATATGATAGGTCCATTTTTTCCGAGGCGTTTACTGAATTACGTTGCTATGTATACTCTAATAAAAAGTTTCTAAAATCGGCTGGAAACCGGAATTCGCTCTCAGTAAACGAGTCGTATGTTTTTGAGGTGTACTTTAGCGAGGAGTACGTTCTGTCCCTTAAAGCACTGTTGCTCTCAATTTTGCGCTCTCCTCTCTTTAAGAACGTCAAGCAATACATTTTAGTAAGCGCAAAACTGGACTAAGGCGCACATGCCGTTAGATGGGTGGCCTACCTTCCAAAAAAATAAGGCGCGGCTGACTCACCTGGTGTATGAAGGATACGACACGAAGATTTTGAATAAAAAAGCCCCACCCTAAACTAGCTTTTACATGGACATTTTTTTGAAAACGCCATATGTTTGAGATATATTTGTAAGACAAATAAAATGTATATTTTGAATTTTCTGGCTATAGGCCCTGTAGTTCTGTTTACTCTGGACAACTTTTGCATAACTAGTAAAACTTCAGAGAAATATAAATTCCTACTATACAAATAATACAAAACTTGATCAAATATACAATTTATTTTCCGTAGGTACATTTTCGTTCTTAGACAATTTGTTTAGATATGCCTTTTTATTTGTTTGACTCTTCAGTTACCTGTACTTTTCCCAGTTAAAAAGTCGCTGGTGTTAACATGAACTAGATATAGATATAAGAGAAGTTTATGCAAGAGTAGAGAAGCTCATGTGATTTTAATACTTTAAGTCTCTTTTAGGTATGACCAAAAAGTTTTTGTGTTAAGCGTATGCAGTAATAAATGGTCTCTCCTGTAAGGTTGAAGGCGTGTGATTTATTTAGTGTTAGAACAGAAGAAATGAAGAAAGAGAGAGAAAATAATGAAGGTAAAGGACGAGGTAATATACCCCATTCATCTCTAAAAGTATTAGGGAATCCCCTAAAAACTTGATAAAGCACCTCTATGAACTCTCTTATCGATCAAGTGTCTGGAGACACAGCTCAGGTAAATAACGACATAGAGGAGTTAAATTATCACTTTGTCACTCCTTGTCGCAGTCACTGTTACCATAAGTAACTGAACAACAAGTTACTTACACATGAAAATAAAAATAACAGCCTAATTAATGTTTTCTTCTAGAAGAAAGTTTACTTTTTAATGTCAAAGATAAAGTGAGAATTATTTGAAATATTAGACGTCCGTGGTTTCACGATTTATCACTACACGTTTAACACTTACAAGCAAACGGTCTGAACAAGTACAAAAGCCATACTTATTCTATTTAGAGATGTTTAATATTTAAAAATAAGTGCTCCTGCAAATTTTCGCCATTCGAACCAATTGGGTTGTACCTACAAGGAAATAAACAATAAGATAATTTGTACAAATGTTTGTCACAACTAACACGAAGAAGATATAGGAATAAGAGTTTGTAAGAATGGTTAGTACAAGAGTAGAGAAAGTCATGTGAGTGCAACACATCAGATATCTGTATTAACATGAAGAAGATATAGGAATAAGAGTTTGTAAGAATGGTTAGTACAAGAGTAGAGAAAGTCATGTGAGTGTAACACATCAGATATCTGTATTAACATGAAGAAGATATAGGAATAAGACTTTGTAAGAATGGTTAGTACAAGAGTAGAGAAAGTCATGTGAGTGCAACACATCAGATATCTGTATTAACATGAAGAAGATATAGGAATAAGAGTTTGTAAGAATGGTTAGTACAAGAGTAGAGAAAGTCATGTGAGTGTAACACATCAGATATCTGTATTAACATGAAGAAGATATAGGAATAAGACTTTGTAAGAATGGTTAGTACAAGAGTAGAGAAAGTCATGTGAGTGCAACACATCAGATATCTGTATTAACATGAAGAAGATATAGGAATAAGACTTTGTAAGAATGGTTAGTACAAGAGTAGAGAAAGTCATGTGAGTGCAACACATCAGATATCTGTATTAACATGAAGAAGATATAGGAATAAGAGTTTGTAAGAATGGTTAGTACAAGAGTAGAGAAAGTCATGTGAGTGCAACACATCAGATATCTGTATTAACATGAAGAAGATATAGGAATAAGAGTTTGTAAGAATGGTTAGTACAAGAGTAGAGAAAGTCATGTGAGTGCAACACATCAGATATCTGTATTAACATGAAGAAGATATAGGAATAAGACTTTGTAAGAATGGTTAGTACAAGAGTAGAGAAAGTCATGTGAGTGCAACACATCAGATATCTGTATTAACATGAAGAAGATATAGGAATAAGACTTTGTAAGAATGGTTAGTACAAGAGTAGAGAAAGTCATGTGAGTGCAAGACATCAGATATCTGTATTAACATGAAGAAGATATAGGAATAAGAGTTTGTAAGAATGGTTAGTACAAGAGTAGAGAAAGTCATGTGAGTGTAACACATCAGATATCTGTATTAACATGAAGAAGATATAGGAATAAGAGTTGGTAAGAATGATTAGTACAAGAGTAGAGAAAGTCATGTGAGTGCAACACATCAGATATCTGTATTAACATGAAGAAGATATAGGAATAAGACTTTGTAAGAATGGTTAGTACAAGAGTAGAGAAAGTCATGTGAGTGCAACACATCAGATATCTGTATTAACATGAAGAAGATATAGGAATAAGAGTTTGTAAGAATGGTTAGTACAAGAGTAGAGAAAGTCATGTGAGTATAACACATCAGATATCTGTATTAACATGAAGAAGATATAGGAATAAGAGTTTGTAAGAATGGTTAGTACAAGAGTAGAGAAAGTCATGTGAGTGTAACACATCAGATATCTGTATTAACATGAAGAAGATATAGGAATAAGAGTTTGTAAGAATGGTTAGTACAAGAGTAGAGAAAGTAATGTGAGTGCAACACATCAGATATCTGTATTAACATGAAGAAGATATAGCAATAAGAGTTTGTAAGAATGGTTAGTACAAGAGTAGAGACAGTCATGTGAGTGTAACACATCAGATATCTGTACTAACACGAAGAAGATATAGGAATAAGAGTTGGTAAGAATGGTTAGTACAAGAGTAGAGAAAGTCATGTGAGTGTAACACATCAGATATCTGTATTAACATGAAGAAGATATAGGAATAAGAGTTTGTAAGAATGGTTAGTACAAGAGTAGAGAAAGTCATGTGAGTGTAACACATCAGATATCTGTATTAACATGATGAAGATATAGGAATAAGAGTTTGTAAGAATGGTTAGTACAAGAGTAGAGAAAGTCATGTGAGTGTAACACATCAGATATCTGTGTTAACATGAAGAAGATATAGGAATAAGAGTTTGTAAGAATGGTTAGTACAAGAGTAGAGAAAGTCATGTGAGTGTAACACATCAGATATCTGTATTAACATGATGAAGATATAGGAATAAGAGTTTGTAAGAATGGTTAGTACAAGAGTAGAGAAAGTAATGTGAGTGTAACACATCAGATATCTGTATTAACATGATGAAGATATAGGAATAAGTGTTTGTAAGAATGGTTAGTACAAGAGTAGAGAAAGTCATGTGAGTGTAACACATCAGATATCTGTACTAACACGAAGAAGATATAGGAATAAGAGTTTGTAAGAATGGTTAGTACAAGAGTAGAGAAAGTCATGTGAGTGCAACACATCAGATATCTGTACTAACACGAAGAAGATATAGGAATAAGAGTTTGTAAGAATGGATAGTACAAGAGTAGAGACAGTCATGTGAGTGTAACACATCAGATATCTGTACTAACACGAAGAAGATATAGGAATAAGAGTTTGTAAGAATGGTTAGTACAAGAGTAGAGAAAGTCATGTGAGTGTAACACATCAGATATCTGTACTAACACGAAGAAGATATAGGAATAAGAGTTTGTAAGAATGGTTAGTACAAGAGTAGAGAAACTCATGTGAGTGCAGCACATCAGATATCTGTATTAACATGAAGAAGATATAGGAATAAGAGTTTGTAAGAATGGTTAGTACAAGAGTAGAGAAAGTCATGTGAGTGTAACACATCAGATATCTGTATTAACATGAAGAAGATATAGGAATAAGAGTTTGTAAGAAAGTTTAGTATAAGAGTAGAGAAAGTCATGTGAGTGTAACACATCAGATACCTGTATTAACATGAAGAAGATATAGGAATAAGAGTTTGTAAGAATGGTTAGTACAAGAGTAGAGAAAGTCATGTGAGTGTAACACACGAGATATCTGTATTAACATGAAGAAGATATAGGAATAAGAGTTTGTAAGAATGGTTAGTACAAGAGTAGAGAAAGTCATGTGAGTGTAACACATCAGATATCTGTATTAACATGAAGAAGATATAGGAATAAGAGTTTGTAAGAATGGTTAGTACAAGAGTAGAGAAAGTCATGTGAGTGTAACACATCAGATGTGTGTATTAACATGAAGAAGATATAAGAATAAGAGTTTGTAAGAATGGTTAGTACAAGAGTAGAGACAGTCATGTGAGTGTAACACATCAGATATCTGTATTAACATGAAGAAGATATAGGAATAAGAGTTTGTAAGAATGGTTAGTACAAGAGTAGAGAAAGTCATGTGAGTGTAACACATCAGATATCTGTATTAACATGAAGAAGATATAGGAATAAGAGTTTGTAAGAATGGTTAGTACAAGAGTAGAGAAAGTCATGTGAGTGTAACACATCAGATATCTGTACTAACACGAAGAAGATATAGGAATAAGAGTTTGTAAGAATGGTTAGTACAAGAGTAGAGAAAGTCATGTGAGTGTAACACATCAGATATCTGTATTAACATGAAGAAGATATAGGAATATGAGTTTGTAAGAATGTTAGTACAAGAGTAGAGAAAGTCATGTGAGTGCAACACATCAGATATCTGTATTAACATGAAGAAGATATAGGAATAAGAGTTTGTAAGAATGGTTAGTACAAGAGTAGAGAAAGTCATGTGAGTGTAACACATCAGATATCTGTATTAACATGAAGAAGATATAGGAATAAGAGTTTGTGAGAATGGTTAGTACAAGAGTAGAGAAAGTCATGTGAGTGTAACACATCAGATATCTGTATTAACATGAAGAAGATATAGGAATAAGAGTTTGTAAGAATGGTTAGTACAAGAGTAGAGAAAGTCATGTGAGTGTAACACATCAGATATCTGTATTAACATGAAGAAGATATAGGAATAAGAGTTTGTAAGAATGGTTAGTACAAGAGTAGAGAAAGTCATGTGAGTGTAACACATCAGATATCTGTATTAACATGAAGAAGATATAGGAATAAGAGTTTGTAAGAATGGTTAGTACAAGAGTAGAGAAAGTCATGTGAGTGCAACACATCAGATATCTGTATTAACATGAAGAAGATATAGGCATAAGAGTTTGTAAGAATGGTTAGTACAAGAGTAGAGAAAGTCATGTGAGTGTAACACATCAGATTTTAATTGCCCTATTTATTGAAGGTAAAGCACAAGACAGAGGCGCAGAATGAAGAAAGACAACACAGTTTTGTTATCTTCGTCATTTTTCTTCATGGACCAGCTCGCTATCTGATCTCATCTTACAACACTTGAGCAAGAAATACTGCTACTGCCTTATCGCTCTCCAATTCTAATTAGATTACTCAGTAAATTAATTGAGATTTAACAAACCCTTGCTTACTTCCCGGAACTTCCTCTTTAAAACATACTCGTTGTCTCACATCTTTTTATATAATACTTTATTTCAAGTATGTTGTTGCACGGAATTATTGTAATGCTCAAAGCAAACTATATTAGATTCTACAGTAAACCTATAAGGAAATACAGTGCGTACGTAGATCGACTGGACCGCCCCGCGGCAGCAAGGAACCCGGCGAGGACCGGCGCGCTCTCCGCCAGAGTTACAGGTGAACGACCGGCAAGTAACGGGTACTAATTACTCCAATAGTTTACATTGAAGGTGAACCTAATGTAAGTTAGTACACTGATTCCATACCCGTGAAGTTCTCGCAGTTTACCTGTAACTCTGGCGGAGAGCGCGCCAATCCTCGCACAGCCCGTTACTGCCGCGGGGCGGTCCAGTCGATCCACGTACGCACTGTATATAATAAAACTATCACTGTCTCTTCGTATCGTACACTTCCGTTCTCCAATGCGGACGTAACTGTCCCCTCGGCCAATTGTACTATTCCGCCCACCTCTGGCTTCTAGCTCCTTTAATGATGCCGTCGACTCTTCCTTCCAGGGTGTTAAAGCATTCCCCGACGTCCTCCACGACGTCCACGCACTAGCAGACGAGTTCCATCTTCCCGTCGAGTTGTTCCGCGTCTTCCTTCACGCCGACCAAGTTCCCCGTCTATCTTCATCAATAGCGTCATCTTCATATCGATCACTTCAGTCATATTTCCCATTCCAGAATTCATTTTTGTCTTCACTTCTTCCTTTACACTCCTTATCTTCACCTCTATCTTCTCTTAGCGGAAATCCCTGTTTCTTCGTTTCCCAACTTATCAGTATGCATTCCATTTCTTCCATTCCCTAGTTAACGTTTTCAATTCTTTCTCCATTTTTTCCATTCCCGGTTTCAGGTTCTTGATTTGGACTAGTAGACTAGTAATTCCTTCATCTCTTCCATGTTGACATCCATATACTACTCCTGCCAGCAATGTAGCAAAACGGCAATTCGACGAATCCCACCTCCGACATCAGTGCCTCTCTCAACTTCGCCCTCGCAGCCTCTCAGCCTTGGCTCATCGCTCCAGCAGTCCCTTCCGCGAGATCAGTCACGAAGTCGCTCCCGAGATCAACGAGGTCCCTCCCCCCGGTGTCACCAGCGGTGTCGTACACGGTGTCGTACCCGGTATCGTATCCGGTGCCGTACCCGGTGTCATACCCGATGTCGTACGCGGAGTCGCACCCGGTGTCGTACCTGGTTGTCGTAACCGGTGTCGTACCGGTGTCGTACCCGATGTCTTACCCGGTGTCGTACCCGGTATCGTACCCGCTGTCGTATCCGGTGTCACCAGTGGTGAGATACCCGGTGTCGTAGCCGGTGTCGTAGCCGGCGTCGTAGCCGGTGTCGTAGCCAGTATCCTACCCGGTGTCATACCCGGTGTCGTACCTGGTGCCGTACCCGGTGTCATACCCGCTGTCGTACCCGGTGTCATACCCGCTGTCGTACCCGGTGTCATACCCGGTGTCGTACCTGGTGTCGTACCCGGTGTCGTATCCGGTGTCATAACCGATGTCGTACTCAGTGTCGTACCTGGTGTCGTACGCGGTGTCGTACCCGAAGTCGTACCCCGTGTCGTACCCGGTGTGGTACCCGGTGTCGCACGCGGTATCGTACCCGGCGTCACTCTCGATGTCACTCATAGTCACTCCCGATGTCACTCTATTTCACTCCTGATGTCACTCGCTGTCACTCTCGATGTCACTCCCGATGTCACTCTTCATGTCGCTCCCGATGTCACTCTTGATGTTATTCTTGATGACGCTCTTGATGTCACTCTTGATGTCGCTCTTGATGTCACTCCGAATGTCACTCCCGAAGTCACGCCCGATGTCACTCTCGAGGTCACCCTCGATTTTACTCTCGATGTCACTCCCGATGTCACTCCCATTGTCACTCCCGATTTCACTCCCGAAGTCACTCTCGACGTCACTTCCTATTCATTCTCGATGTCACTCCTGATGTCACTCGATGTCACTCCTTATGTCACCCCATGTCACTCCCAATGTCACTCTCGATGTCACTCTCAATGTCACTCTCGATTTCACTCCCTTGCCTCTACCTCACTCCACTCTGTCACCCTCTCACTTGCCCTCGAACCCTCTCACTTACCCTCGAACACTCACTTGCCCTCGAAACCTCTCACTTGCGCTCGACCCCTCTCACTTGCCCACGACCCTTCTCACTTGCGCTCGACCCCTCTCACTTGCACTCGACCCCTCTCACTTGCCCTCGACCCCTCTCACTTGCTCTCGACTCCTCTCACTTACCCTTGAACACTCTCACTTGCCCGCGTCCCCTCTCACTTGCGCTCGACCCCTCTCACTTGCACTCGACCCCTCTCACTTGATCTCGACCCCTCTTACTCGCGCTCCACCCCTCTCATTTGCCCTCGATCTCTCTCACTTGCGCTCGATCCCTCTCTCTTGCGCTCGACCCCTCTCACTTACCTTCGACCCCTCTCACTCGCCTTCTACCCCTCTCACTTGCTCTCGACTCCTCTCACTTACCCTTGAACACTCTCACTTGTCCGCGTCCCCTCTCACTTGCGCTCGACCCCTCTCACTTGCACTCGACCCCTCTCACTTGATCTCGACCCCTCTTACTCGCGCTCCACCCCTCTCATTTGCCCTCGATCTCTCTCACTTGCGCTCGATCCCTCTCTCTTGCGCTCGACCCCTCTCACTTACCTTCGACCCCTCTCACTCGCCTTCTACCCCTCTCACTCGCTCTCGACCTCTGCCTCCCTCACCCTCAACCAGTCACCGTCACCCCTTCTCCCGCCTTCCCTGTTCCGTTCGATCTCTATCTTTCTATCTCTCCTTATCGCTCTCTGTCTCGCCCCATCCCTCTCTCCAGATGTCAGCATCTCTCCGCTCTCTCGTTTCATCACTTTCCCAGTCTCTCTCCATATTCCTTCCCCATCTCTCTCTGTGTATATACAGAGAGATATATCCCTCCTTCTCTAGATATCTCTCGATCTCTCTATCTGTATGTCTATATATCGGTATGACACTCACACACTATCTCACACACTATCTCTCACTCATCCTTGGAATGCATGTCTCGTCGTCCACACGCAGGCACACATTTTCCTAAACTGTTAATATATTATTTAATAATTTGTTTATTATTCGAAAATCTCAAAACCAATTTCCGAAGAAATGTGTCAAGTTTTTGGCTGAAAAAGTAAGAAAGGTTTGTAAGGTATGGTTGAAATAAATGGTATTTTCAGTATATTTAATTTTATTATAAAATTAGAAAGTGTAACTATTATTAAATATTTTGTACGGGTAACTGATTTTTATGGTTTAGCACAAAATATTTATATACCAGAAAAAGAGATGATTTAAAGAAAATATATAAAAATTGTATAAATTGTATGTTGAAAGGCAAGTAGAGAAGTAAATGCGGTTGTCTTTTGTAAAAGAAAACTGAATAGAGAAACCCCTGTGAATGTAATACACAGTAGTTCAATTTCACATATAAACAAATAATTGTATGAAATACTTGTAGGAGAGAAACAGTTAAAGCAATGAAATTGAGTTTCGTAAAACAAGTGAAGGAAAAGATGTGAATGTTTGAACAGTAAGGTGGGTAGCATAAAAAGCAATTAGATCTGCTAATTTTCATTCTAATGAGTGAAGAGGTGTTGGATTTTATCAACTTCACTCATACCAACACTTATATATAATATGTTGAAGAACGAGTAGTGAAGGACATGTGAATGTGTTCACTGAAACAAGTGAGTAGAGAAACCCATGTGAATGTAGAATGTTCAATTTCTATGTGAAACATAGAAAATTATGTCTCTAAATACTTCCTAGAACTAGAAATGGGCTTGTGTGTCGTAATGAAAACTGAGTAGAGAAAACCATATGAATGTAATACGTTGCATTTTTGTTTCAATCAGAGAAAACTGTATGACTTGTATTTTCAAGGGCAAGTAGAGGATTAGTGCATGTGTTAGTAAAAGAAGAGATAGTTGAGAAAACCATGTGAATGCAATACGTCACATAGTGAAATGGACCTCATACAAACCTTTTCCATGAAAAACTACATATAAGTCCCGCATTTGGAAATGATCGATCGCAGAGGACATTTTTACACCAGATACTTCACTTGTTCCTTGTTATTTTTAGAGAAAGTGAAAATTTCATACTCTGGAAGCAACAAGGTCGGAATTACCGTGCTCGTCTACCATTTGATAACCGTGTAAATCTAGCCAGCTCTTCATGGGAAAATAGACCTTAACATCAGTCCAATGCAAAAGCATGCGTTGTTAAGGTCTATTTTCCTATGAAGAACAGCTTAGATTTGCGCGGTTGTCGAATGGTAGACATGCACGGTAATTTGGACCTTGTTGATTTTAGAGTATAAAATATTCACTTTTTGTAGGAATAATAGGGAACAGTTGAACCAGCTGGTGTGTAGTGTGTTATGTTCAACTGAAGTCCCAATCGTACAGTGCGTAACATACACCAATTGCTCGGTTGAACATGGGATTCAGAGCGCTCCACACACACATACCTCCGTGCTGTGCACGTGCCAGCTGATACTGTAGTGACAGCATGTATGGGTGCGAGTGTACTAATAAACTGCTGACTCCTCAGGGTGCCAATAAACGTGAATCAAACGCGAAATTATCTGGCTAATGATCAAGGCATCGCTTGCTATAGGTCAATCAACTAATGACCGCCTTCAGCGTACACTGCAATCGACCGACCACGACATCTACTGTAGGGGACTTGAATCAACACTCAACTGAAAATACCAGCTCTATGTGGATTTGTGTTTTCATTATCAGACATTGAACACGCAAAACATAGGTAATCATGTGCAACGGAATTTTAATAAACATTTTAGCTAAAGTTTGGCAATATTTTCCTTGAATGGATTTTCAGTAATTATGGCAAAGTAACAATTTCTTTTTTTTAAATTTTAAAAACGATAACACATATGAAAATTTTATTGAAGGTGTTGAAGATAAGGCTTAAAATTAAATATTTTAAGTGCTTTTTGAAAAAAAAATGCACTTTATGATTTTTTAGATATCGAAAGGCATAATAGTACTCAAAAACGAAAAAGAATTCTGCAAAAATTACAGTGTATGTAAAGAAAGCTTAGTATTTAGCATAGCAATGTGAGTTTTCTAGGCTGAAGATTATTGGGTAGTGAAAGTAATGTGATCAGGTGCGAGGTGTCCGTGTGAAAGTTGTGTGACTTTGGCGTGTGGTTTTACATAGCAAGTACGAGGGAGTCTTGCCCCAACTTGCCCACGTGTTTGACTAACTCCCCACACAGTCCAGGTGAGGCCCATGTTTTAGAGAGGTCTCATGTACGTAACCTCACAAGTTGCGTGATGATTCTGAAGATACCAGTGATGATGAAAGTAATGTGAATCGGGGACTGTAATTGAAGATTAACGTGATGCAGAGAATTTGTTCACGACATTTTGTTGAACTAACTGAAAACCCTTCTACTAAAGATGCGTAGAGTAAGTTATTTCTGATATGGGACATACATCACATAGGGTTTCAGTGTAATTAATCACTTAAAAGAATTGAAGGAATACTCCGAGCAGCTCTTTCAGACGTCAAGCAAGTCGACAACGTTGTGTTGAGGTTGGTCAGGGAATTGACCTGGTTTGTTTGTCCGTTTCTTCTGTGCATTTGCAGGAATGAATGCAACTTGTGTTTTTAATGTAATGATATATTTAGATAAAGAATAATAATACAATATGATTATGTATTATTTGTTATTCTATACGAGTAGTTAATTTTAAGTCCCTGTGTTACACAGTCGATGTGAAGGGCAACATATTCTAATAACCCTCAAGTAATAAAACTTTCCCTTATTTCTTTGTATTTATGTTATAAAGAAGTTTGTTATTACATTTTAACTTCATAAAGAAAGAAATCTGCTATTTTTGAAAAAGTTCCATGTCCGTGCGCACGAGAAAGTCATGTGAATATAACACATCAGATGTTTCTGTTCTGTTTACAGGTTGCATTATATTAATTCTATGCATCAGTTCATGTTTGTATGTATGTGCGTGTAGTTGAAAGCTAGGAGAATGAAAGCGCGTGGAATATAAACACGGTAGGTAGGTAGACAGACAGGGAGGTATTAGTTTCAACTAGTGAGTGGCTAGACGTGGTCTATATATAGCTACAAAGGGTTTATTTCTGTCTAGTCACTACGTCACGAGTTGCTATTATGTTTGCTCTACCTCACTTTCATAGTATTTTATGCAACAGCACCGAGCTTTCCTAGGATGTTACCTTTTTTTTCTAAAATCGTGCTTTTTTTTCGGAGAGGATACTTATTTAGGCATACGTTGCATTTGTATTTCAATCACGGAACATTGTATGTTGAAGGAAGGGTACACAACGATATATGTGTTACGTAAAAGAAAACTAGGTAGAGAAAATCATGTAAAAGTAATATATTGTATAGTAAAATGGATAACATAAAAGGGTTCTCCATGAATATATACATAAGACATCCATATATGATATAAACTGTTAATAGAAGAGTGAGTAGAGAAAAACATGTGAATGTGGTGTTTAAAACTGAGCAGAGAAAGCAGTATGAATATAACACGTAGTATTTCTACAAGTACTTCAAACTAAAATATTTGTGTCTTATAAAAGTGTTTCTGAGTGTAAGTTTAATATCACATCGAAGTGAAAGATAATGGATAAAAATTTGGTTGTTATTAAACGTGAAACATTGAAGAATTGGGGAGTACATTGTGACGTACTTGGAGCGTCACTACTCCAGCTGAACTAATGACCGTACTTCGTCCAAACGCCACACGCCACACTCTGGAACAATTCCTTGTTACGAAAAAAAGCGATTTTATCTGATTAAGATTTTTATATTTTAATGCCTTAAAAAATACGTACTGTCTACATAATTTTGTTACAAGAAATAGTTTTATATCGTCATAAACAACATGTCTGGCTATTTAAGGATTTAAGTATTTTGATTTGCTTATTTTCCATTTTCTAGACTGCCTGTGGTTTCACTTAGTCACTAGTACAAAAAATGCCAGACTCTTTAAACATACTGTACCAAGTTTGGTAATAATTGTTCCGACATTTTTCCACGAAAGGATAAAAATAACACAGGGAAAAAAAGGAACCTTGCTCCACAGTAATTTTACTTACATCAGAGCTCATAACGCCCCTAGCGGGCAGATTGCAGCCAATTATATCAGTTAGTCACGGACCACGTGCTCACAATATTATTGCAGATAAAAAAATGTGGTGTAAACAAGAAACACTTTCCCAGTGGTTTTACTACGAAATTATATACTTCTTCACGTGTGAGCAACTTCTTTTAATACCACTTTATGTGGAATCCATCAACAAGTTATATGATAATTTTGTCTCTTAAAAAGGAATATAACCCCATAATGTATTTCGCCTTATCAATTTCCATAGTCTAGATTATCTTCAAATCGGATTGTACGGTTAAGAATTAATTAGTCTCTGTTTTCTTGCTCATCAATGCCAATAGCGTCTATTATTTCATAAAGATAAGGTTAGAAAATGTGTTTTTAACGTAAATATCATTTCGAAACCATCACAATGTATACTTTTCAATAAATCGTAATTAATTATTGCTAGATATAAACATTTTCTTGCTAATATTTCCAGAAATTAGCATGTACACACGGACAGAAGAAATATATATTCTATCTAGCTCTTACAGTTTACCAGTTATACAAAGGTTATTAAGGATCAATAATACTTCAGAGAATTTTCACACTTCATTTGTGATAAAAATCAAGATTGTGGAGAAAGTATCCAAACTAGAATACTCTTTGGCATGACGTCATCGTTTTCAAGGAACCCTGAACAATAAATGGGAAAGGTAAAAAGATTAGGTTAAGAAAGCAGATGACTAGAGTTTTAAGTGCATTACAGTAAATTTGTGTACGTGAGGCCATACCTAACTCGATCTCCCTCAAAAAGGTATTATGAAAATAATAAAAAAGCTGTATTCGTTACTTAAAATAAAGCCAACAAATGCTGTTTATATACGTGTGGGAATAATACGCAAGTTGTATTGCTGTTTATATGATGTGTTGCATAAGATAAAATAGTAGTGAAGCTCTGTTTAGAATCTTACTCGACAGAAAGAGACATTATATATAATAGAGTGTAGCTGAGTTTGTATAGGTGCTGTTGTTCTATGTGTAGAGTCTTTGTAATTCAAGTTTGTATGTATGTATTATATACGAGTAGAAGAAGGAGTGGAGTGAAGTGGAAAGTTAGGTTAGGTTAACAAACGCTACTGAGGTAATGACGTAGGTATAATGAACAGCGAGTGACTGAATGTTGGTCTAATGAACCCTCCTCTCAATGGGCAGATTATGTCAAAACAACCGTCTCGGGTGTAATGATCTACAGGACATGCCCTTTTATCATCACCACTCAATATCCACATACATATATGCACTAGTTCGTTCCCTCAATTAAAATGTCCTTATAGGTACAATGGGAATACAGTAGGCCACATGTATACGATATTTTTGTGCCAAATAAAATGTATATTTTGAATTTTGTGACTATAGCCTATGTATTCCTGTTTACTCTCGATGACTTTTGAATAACTGGTAAACCGTAAGAGATAGACAAAATCTTAGTGTACAAAAATGTAGATCGCGCTAAAACACACACTTTATCTTCAGTATATTGAAAGGAAGTAGATAGAGAATAACAGTTTATATAAGAGTAGAGAAGTAAGCCAGAGGAGGTAGTTATATCTTGCTGTGTATACTCGCGGTGGTTTTAAATGTCAGGAAGGATGGATGGATGGATGGATGCAGTTTAAAGAGAATAGAGTTAAATATAGCATGGTTGGAGCACTAGAGAGAGCGCTCGCTCGTGTGTGAATGCTCATCGGAGCGTGCACGAGCACAGCAGGATGTGTATTAAGCTCTTAGCGTGTTAAACTTTGGCTGTTCATTGGAAAACCCGAGTTTGTTCCGGACCGCTTCATGTTTTAGCGACAACTTTCAAAGTCCATCACCGAGCATGCGCACAAACACCACATCACAAGGATATCCCAGTCTTTTGTCAACGTCCTATTGCTTTTGCCTGGCTACAACACACCGACACTAAACTCATGTTGTCAACGTGCGAGACTAAAGTTGTAAACTAGGAAAACTTTCTGTGGCCTTTTACCAGTCTATACTAAATTAATGTTTATTTGTATTATCCTTGAGACGGTGCTTTTAGACTGGGAAGCCTCAAATAATAATGTTCGTTCCTTAATTAAGCAATAAATATAAGTGTAACTAGGAATAATTCAGTAAAATGTAAATATTCTTTTCTATACATGTATCTTCAAATGTATATCCAATAATTATACAGTTCTGTGGGTAAACATGTCACTGTGGAAGAAACAAAATTGAAAACATCGCTAATACAGCGAATTTTAATTCTCCTGAGTTAGAAGTCGCCATTGCGCATGCTCTGTAGCGGGAAGATGGCCATGTTTGTTGACGTTGGGTGTGTGTGTACGTTCAATGGACAATATCACAACATCCCTAAGTAATTACGTCATTCTCTTTAATCTGAACAACATACTTTAGCTTATATTATAAATATGTTAAGAAGGCACGTTCAAGTGATTTGTAATGATCAGTATGTGCTAGTAAACGCAAGGAACCATGTCCAGAGATGGTTGTGCTTTACTTGGACGGGAAAGTGGAATAATTTTCTTCAAAATCTTCGCGTCGCATCCTTGAAGCATTTTAAACTTAAGAACCAAATTTGGTTATTAACAAACTTTTCGTTATTGAGTTACACTGTCCACAAACGTAGACCTTCTTCAAAAACACTTTTTTTTTATTTAGGGGGCCTTAAAACATATATTTCCTGTGATATCTCGACATCAAAATTTTCAGTGAATACTAGTTACTATACGTAGTGGATAAAAATGTATTTTCCTTGTACTTGCTCGCCGTATTAATTAAGTACAGTTCTTTGGAGTGAGTAATATGAAACATAAAGGTGAAACAGTTATATGAGTTCAAGAGAATTCTAGGAAATAATAATGACAAGGAAGTTGGAGGTAGTGTTCACCTTGTTAAGCTAAGGGAGCTGTTGGGCCAATTTAATTTAGCTTATTTCCATTTCCTTGTCGTAGTGTATAATTGTAGCAGTGAGAATAAAATAAGAAGAAGAAGAAATGGATACTTCGTCTGTCTTTAGCGAGGAGAGACTGGAGAAGGGAGAAATTAATATTTGTCTTTGTGGGAAATGATGTAAAATAAATGTGAAAGTATGTCATCTTGTTGAGACAATATAACTGCACGGTTAAGATATACAAGATGAGTGGGTGCAGTACTGGATGGTGAGACGTGGTTATGCCACCTTCTTGATCTGGGACCGCTACTACCTTTATTACTTCCATCGTGTATTTTTGTATTCCACTGTCATTCCCATATATTTACTACAACCTTACACTAGTTGTTGTTCCATTGAACGCACCAGAATAATTGAAATTTTGCTTTCTTGTGATTACTGAAAAGGTATACTTTGCTGCCTTTTGTTGAAAATATTGTTAATTGATTTATTTAGAGGTGTTATGTTGGCTCACTGCAAGGTACTTACGTATGTTTTAGCGATTAGTCGGTAGAGGAATGGAAGCTGCTTTCTTATCTTGGGTTACAATTCTAGCATTCACTGAAGCCAATGCCTTGCAATGACGTCAGATTTCACGTATAATACATCTCGCACATGCCAAGAATATAACATAATATTACACAACATAATCATTAATTGCATAACTAATGTTTGATATAAATATTTAAATACTTCCTGGAATATATAACAGCTGTTTCAAGTTTAACGAGGTGTATAAAATTGCAGACGTATAATGCGGGAGTATAATGTTATTCGTTGGTTGTGGCAGGATGTAGACTGTATGGAGGATGAGGTACATATATCGTTTGCATTGACGACACACAAAGGAGCAATTCACGTGGAGGAGAGATATATGTCATTCATTGGAACATGTTCTATGTGCCAGCAAATTGCTCTTCTGAGAAACGTAAACTCGTGTACAAAACTAGCATGTTAATTCAATAACTCGCTACAAGTCAAACATCAGTCCAGATACAAGTACTAGCTTGTTCCTTGAAGATAATATGAAATTCTCCAGATATTAATACGCAATTATCAACTCTAAAAATCTGACCTAAAACCACTTTAAATTAATTTAAATAATTATATTGAATTGGGCCTTATCTTCTAACTAAAACTTTTATAATACAGTTTCAAGTTCTGGTGTGAATATACATAAACCTAGCATTAGATCAGTAACAGCAGGAGTTCCTTAAGGATCAATTCTAGCACCATTATTAGTGAACCTATGCATGTATTACATACGAGGTATGCAGACCATACAGTTGTTATCCATTCGCAACCCTAGGGTTTACAACCTGGAGAAAGAAGTTAAGTACCAATAAAACAAGCTAAGATATTTTATTATCAAACGTATTACATTCACATGGTTTTCTGTATTCTCTGTACCTTTAGTATACAATCCATAAAAGTTTCTATAACTGAAGTAGAAATACAATATATTACATTCACATGGTTTTCCCCCTGCTCACTTTAATTTCGAGTAATAAAATCACACCTCTTTCACTACTTCCTCTTCTACATACAATCCGTACAGTCTTCTATATGGCTAAAGTAGAAATGCAACACGTTACATTCACATGATTTTCCCTATTCGCTTCTAATATTAATATTAAATAATATTTTTAAATGTCCTCAAAAGGAAATATAGAATGTTTTTAATCATAGTGACGTAGGAATTTTAATTTGTTATATTTACACATGGAATTAATATTTGTACTGTGACATGTTTTACGTGACAAACAAGTTGTGAAATGTAATATATGGTAACAGAGTGGAGTTGGTCAACTGCCTATGCCACAAGCCGAATGAGGGAATGAACGAAGGACCAATTATGAGGGATGTTGTTGATGTTGGAGTATTTGGTTCACATATTTCTCCTGTGGCGATGGCGGTGGTGGTGACAAATTTGAATGTCGATATGTTCGTACGGAGGTAGGAGGGCAGACCGCGGTGCCCCAGCGAGCGACTGTGGATTGGTGCACAAAAATCAATGAGAGCTGCGAATACGGGCACTAGGAGGAGGAGGAGGAGGAGGAGGAGAAAATCAAAATTGATGATAGTAGTGTCACGTCTAAATTCAAAGGAGGTAATAGCTATTGACAAATTAGCGGTCGAACGTGCTGCATAAGAAATATGTGATATTCTCTCTATTTACTTGACACTCGTAATACCAGAAAGGTTCAAAGCAATGTTTTAATTTGTTATTAGAAATGTTTACAAAACTACTGGCAACCCCTAAATCTTAAAGAAGCATTTATAGAAAAATGTGATGTGTCGCACTCACATGGCTTTCTCTGCTCCTGTATTAATCATTCTTATAAACATCTATTCATCTATGAAATCTTTTAAAGTGAATATAAATTGTGTATTTTAGTAACATCTAAATTTCTTGTATAGTACAATTTTGTCTATCTCTTACGGTTTACGAGTTATTTAGGTCATGTAGAGTAAACATGACTACGTAGGTTATAGTAAAAAAAAATTAAAATATATATTTCATTTGTCATAAAAATATGTGAAACAAATGGCATTTAAATCAAAATCGTTAGAGCCATTTTCAAGAAATGGAACTCCAGCAGCGCAATGATGAACAACCTGCGGCGCGCAGGCAGCCAGGAGTTTGGAAGAGCGCACTTTCGCTGTTTCCAGGCATGCAATGGTCGGCAGCTTATGGTGGATAAATCATGAGTTTAAACTCCGAAGAATCCAGGAGCTGAAGGTCCATGTTGTACCGCCGTTCTTGAAGCTTCGCAAACAAACTGTGGTAAACCAATTACCGGTAACCGTGTTTGCTCCAGCAGAGAAATGGCTGCCACAACACCAGCATTTAGCAAAAATCAGGTCTTTATCTTCTTGTGGACACTTTGGTGACACTTCATTTTCGTGGATGGATTGTTATCAGAAAAGATCAACAGCCCTAATTGCGATAAAGCTAAGAATCCATGCTTCATAATCTGTGACGATGTCAGAAACCCGTCTTGTCGGATCTTGTGGGCATTTTCTGGCACCATTCAACATGGGCGTGTTTTTGTTCTGTGACGCACTCATCGGGATGTGATCCGAGGACATTCATGGTGGATTTTGAAAATTGCTGGCGAACCACTTTGCAATGCTGTGTCCATTTGTTTAAATGTTATGTGACCCATGAACTTTGTGAACTATGAACTTTGTCACGCACGTTGCGGTATGGGAACGAACAATATTCCCAAAAGCTTATGACAAACGTTGAACACTGTGCCAGTGGTTTAATGTAATTTTAAGATCGTAGAAGATCACTGAGTGGAAATGCTCTCTTCCGCGGGTTGTTCATCCTTGCACTGCTGGAATTCCTGGATTATAAGAGTCACTCTTTGATACCAGTTTACTAACAAAGGATGGGGCTATCGTATCCTCCTTCCAATTTGGCTGGGTCAACTTTTATTTTCTGACATCTCAAGGGTGTCGCAGTGACCCTTGACTAAGGCAGGTACATAAACCATTCTAAGAGGATGTTTCTGATGGTTTTACAGTTGATTGGTTTAGCAAATATATGAGGCAATACTCTTATCAGTATGGACGTGGAATTAAAGCAAGGTCCAGCGATCAATCCCTGATCACGTGACGTGTTCCCAAAGAATGACTCCGGAAATTAAACTTTACTTTAATAGCTCTTAGATAAGCTCTAACACCATCACAGGGTCCTCAATCCCCTCACTAGAGTTAAGAAAAGACAACCATCTTCAATTTAAAACAGTCACGTGTTCTATTGTAGCAACTGTCATCTATTTTCACATACTGACATTTAAAAAAAATGTGTAACCGTATTGCACCCACAAATCTTTAGTCGGAAATATAGGTTTTGGGGTCCCCTAAATTTAAACAAAACTTGATGCGTTTATTGAAATAAACATTTTCAGAAATATCTTGTTTATTTTCTTGTAGGTACAACGGGAATATGAGAATACAGTGGACTTTGAGCGACAGGACTACATAGGCTATAACCAGAAAATTGAAAATATACATTTCATTTATCATAAAAATAACTTAAACATATATCATTTTAATGCAAATCATTAGCCATTTTCGGGAAAACCAAAATTTTCGAAAAAAGTTCCATCAAAGGGTAGTTTAGGGTAGAGGAATTTTTCTCAAAATCTTCGTGTCGCATCCTTAAAAGGCATTAAATTCAAATACCAACTTTGGTTTTCAACCGACTTTTCGTTTTTGAGTTATGCTGTCCACACACACTCACACATGCACACAGACACGGGACCTCTTTTAAAAATTATTTTCTTTTGTTTCATGGGACGTCAAAACATATTTGTGGTGAAATTTCGACATCGAATTTTTGGGCGGAATATAATATTTCCTCTACTTACCATACGTAGTAAAAATTATTCTTTCTAGAAAGATATCCATGTGCGTATGTGGCTGGAGGAAGAATTCTTAATATTCCGTTATTTATTTTCTCGAACTTCTACAATTGGTATAAGCTCAGATAAGCCAATTTCACACAAACTTTATATTAGCTTCCATAGTTAATACTTTCTGCTGTATCTCTCTTAGTTTTCTCTATTTACATTTAACTAACGACATCGTCAAAAACAGCAAAATAATGTAATAATTTAATACCGAAAGCTATGGACTTGAGAGCGTCGCTCAGTTCCTCTCAACGGACACTGCTGCTCGGTGTGCGCTTTCTTGTCACATCAAATTACTTAGCAACCAATGCACATAAAGAGAGGGTCTTAAAGATCATTTTTATGTGCAAATAGTGTTGATTGGTGAAGCAATTGTACAACAATACATATATTGGTCAGCAATATCTCCTGTGATAAGTGTTAAAAAGTCGATTCTGCATTAAAAACCGTTATATTAAAAAATGTGTATCATCCTTTTGAAAGCACCCACGCAAACCTTGAGATACAATCGTTATTGCTCCTATCAACGGCAAAACGCCAGTTTCAAAGAATCTTCTGAACACAGATTAACCGACAAGAATGTGTGTTGTTGCTTCGGGAGAAGTAAATTGCTTCGAACTAGTCTATCAACAAGAAGCGGAAAATATTTTACTTCAACTGTAAAAGAGAGAGAATATGGGTAATCATTTCCGAGATATTTTCTCAGCTGGTAGGTCATTATTTAATGTCCTGGACATAGAAAGAGAGTGGAATTTTAAAGTCTTATATAGCGAGCAGCTCTTAAAACATTTAAATATCATTTAAAGTCCACTGTATTCCTCTTGCACCCAGAAGAAAATCAGGAATAAGATACTTTGTATAAATATTTATCTGCATTAACACGAAGAAGATATAGGAATAAGAGTTTGTAAGAATATTGTGAATTCGAACTGCTAATTAGGAGATTATATATTTTTTTGTAAATTTGCCATTATTATAATTCGCTGTAATTTCTTTCTATAAGATTTATGAATGTGAGGTGTTAATTGCGATATCACATTGCCGGGGGTGAAAGACAAAGCGATGAAGATATCCTCACAAAGCGTGTCAATAAGCCATTAATATCGGACAAGGGTGAGGGTTAAACAGGGTGTAGAGAAGACGGCCTCTAACAGGGTGATTATACCACACCGTCGTTCACACACCAGTCTTATCAATCATATATAAATGAAAATTTGAAATTCTGAACTAATAATAGTAGCGTTTTTAAATTTATGTTATAGGTTTAATGTAGTTCAAACATGTTTTATTTTACATTTTATACATGTTGTTCTAATGCAAAGGTCGGCAAATCTGCACTGGCTGATGATATGACGTTATATCATTGTCTGGGCCAGGCAGTACGTCGCCCTTCCTGCTTCAGTCAACACGCGTTCAAACGTGAGCAAGCACGTGAGTTAAACTGTTCCGTATTGTGAGAAAAACTAACCACAAAAATATGTAAAGCTTTATAGAAAGTCGAATACAATATTATAATAAAAATATAAAGGCGATTAATTTTTTAAAAATTTTGCCTATATTTATGCTGCTTTTTTTTTTTTTTTAAATTAACGTCCTCCAACATTGTGTCATATCGGACGGTGAGTGAATGAAACGGATGAAATGATGCTCAAATGAGCCCGAGGTCCATGGAGCTTTTAAGTTACCCGACATTCGTCTTTTCAGGATAAGGGAAAACCTCGGAAAAAACCTTACCCGGATAACTTACCCTAAGCGAGATTCGAACTCGCGACCTCTTGAACGTGAGGCAGACACGCTAACCATCACGCTAACGAGGCGGGCTATATTTATGCTGGAAATAAAAATCGTATGAAAGTAGGTTTAACATGTTTGTTACGTTATATCATAATTCGAACGCCGTGGCAAATTAATGATGCAAAGAGACATAAATGAAATGTAAAAGCTGCCTAAAGTACTGAGTTTATTAAAGATGTTCAAATAAAGAGAGTAATTGTCACGTGATTAGACTTGAAACCGAAACTTCAAGCAATAAACTATACCTTTGCCGGCCTTACTTTAAACTGCAATATAAACAAACTGCGACTTTGTATTCCTCCGCGTATATTTCGTATTTCAGTTAATAATACCGAATTTATATATTAATGTATTCCATTTATTGCTACTATAAGATTTTTAAACTGTTGTTGTAAATAATTCTTCTAGTTATTTTAAACTTGACGCTATTTTGTATGTCAGATAATGGACTATGTTTTCATTAGCGCCTGCTGACGTAGAGGTTGTGCGGTTCAATGAAATGTTACCCAAACCTGTGCTGTTGTTTTTGTGCTGCACTCACATGACTTTCTCTACTCTATACTATTCTTGCAAACACTTATTCGTAAATTTAATCACACGTAGTTCGTATTATTACTGCACTTGGGTTCTAAACTATCGCTTAAAGAACTTTATCAAAAATTTGGTTTTCCCTCTAATCCAGGGTTCTATTGCAATGAATACTTCCGCCAAAATAACACAGTTTTAGTCTATTATAAAATAATCTGCATATATAATTCTAAAACTAATATTAAATGGATTCTTGATAATTATAATGTGTGTGTAGGTGTGTATAGGTTATGTAACGTGGTCTTTAGTTGGTGATTGTGTATTCATAGGTTGGTGCAGTAAAGTTTGGTGGGTATCGATGGGAGAGAGGAGAGTAGAGGAGAGTCATTTGCATGCTGGTGGTCCGTGTTTAGCCTAGCTAAGTGCAGCGGGTTTATCTCACCAGCGAGAATGATCGAGTCAGTCGTGCGCGAGTGAGCGAGGAAGTTAGTTGCGGCACTAGTTTGTACAAGCGAACAACCAAAGTATACTCCTCGTCTACCAGCAGGAGCAACACGCCGCGAGAATTAATCATTAGCCAGCCAGCAGCCTTCCTCCCAGGAGACAGACCATCTCCACTCTACTAATATTTAAAACTTCCTAAACACCAACACTTAGTGACAAACTTCACTTTACCAGCAAACTTTCTATTATTCTTCATTTTATCATAAATAATGTCATAAAGCCTGTGACCTAGCCTCTGAGCGGACTCAAAGTCACACACTGGAATTATCAATAAAACATGAACTGAAATATTACATCTCACCAGAAGATGTTAAATCTGAACTGCCCCACTCCTGACACCATGTAACAAAAACCACAAAACTTCAGTCTAACTTTACTTTCTTATTTTGTTAAAAAATGTCCACAACAGAACTCTCTATTACTGATTTAGCATATCTTACGTGCATATCCAGATAAACATTTGTACGAATTACCTTATTGTAAACTTTCTTGCAGGTGCAAGGGCAATGTGGAAATACAGTAGGTTTTAAATTATAATCAAATGCTTTAAAGCTGGTCGATATATGAAGAGTTTGAAATTCCCTTCTCTTAGTACCACCGAGAGATAAAAAAAGTGAATAACGATCTTCCATTTGAGAAAAGCATAAGTATTGCGAAACTAACAAAAAATAACAAAACATATATTTCCGGAGATATCTGGACATTGGATTTTTGGGTGGAATACAATACTTCCTCTACTTACTATACGTGGTAGGGAAAGTAAAACATCTCTGGATAAGGTTCGAATAAAGGGGACATAGATTTTCATAGATTTTACTTTAGAGACGTACAGTCAATTTAAATTTTTAATAAACTACACATATATTTGAGTCAGAAAGAATGACGAGCTGTTCCCTTTAAAAACAGGAACTTGAAACTTTAATGAACATAGACTAGGTACTCCCTATTACGTTAGATGATTCTGTCAACATGATGTTATTGCAGTGTCGTGTTGAGCTAGGGCGTCATCCTGCATGCAGCACCTAGGTGTGGCAGCCTGAGATACTCATTAATTAACTGCGATATGGCAACACCTTTAGGGACATTATCATTTATTAAACACACACACACACACACACACACACACACACACACACACACACACACGGGGAAATTTATAACTCGCCGTTTATTCCGCAGTAAGGTTTAACGTAAAATTCATTCCTGATTCACTGGAATTAATACATAGTTTTCATGTATTTGTCGCAAATATTACCACGAGACTGAAATAATAAAGCTGTAATTTTCTTAAAATATACATAATAACTATTACTTTCAATACTACGTATAATAAGTACAAGTATTGTATTCCACCTAAAAATTCAATGTCAAGATTTCACCGAAAAATGTCTCCACCCTAAACTACTCTACCTCAAAGATTTGTCGCAAACTTTGATTTTATCAAAAATAGATAATATTACAACTCACAACTATTTACTTCTCATAACCTTGACTCACTCCTTTCAGTGTGTAATGGCATCATTTCTGTCACAACACAATTTATTCCAATGTGCCTGTAAGAAAACCTGAGATTGTCGCTCTTGCAAGTGCAGCAATATAAACACATTAATTTGCTTCCTCGTAAACATCTTTTGATTTTTATGGAATTAATAAACTCTAGAACTCTTGGATTCGTTCAAAACCTCAAGTGAAATACAATCGATATTGTGACGCCGGTCGCGGCACTGAACAAGAGATAACAGAGTCTGGCTGACCCACTCTGAGAAAACCTATCCAGACGTCCGCCACGAACGCCACGTGCGGGTTCCTGGGATCGAACTAGGGTCGCCTGGTGGTAGGCGATCGGTGTAACCACTTGGCCAGAGCGCCGCCCCCTCAGTGTTCTATAATGTTTAATTATCTGGTTTATGTTTGACAAAGGATGCATCTATTGTTGGTATTTGTCAAGTTTGACGTGAAATCCAGCATCGCTTATATAGCCAAGCCCTGTATAAGAGTAAACAGTGGAGTGTGGGAATGGCGCTAGGCAGACAATGGGATACCCATTTCACAGAACACAGGTGCGGAATATGGAAATTGTAACGAGGACGCTGCAGACGATATAAATATCAAAAACATGGACCTACTGTCTGCTCTATTTTGTTTCTCGTGTGTTGGGGGATGGGAAACACTATTAAACAGTGCGCTCCTTGTCTAAGGAAGCAGCTGTCGACATGTATATACTATCAGGGACGGAATGGAACATTTAACACTATTTTTGCCCTTCTTTCTAGCACATCGACTGTTTTACAAAAAGTTTCGACTATACGTGAACAACATAACTCAATAACAAATAGTGAATAGTGTCTCAGCTTTTGTGCATTCTGAATGACTTTTGTACGTCGCGTAAACTGTAAAAGATGGACAAAATATTACTGCATCAAAATGTGCATCTCATCAAAATAAGGTCTATGTGAATAAACAGTTTTTGTAGTAAGCCGTTTCCGAGGTATTCCGTCTTATTCACTTGAGTTGTTGAATACTCACCAACAATAAGATAATTTGTATCTGTATTAACATGAAGTAGATAGAAAAAGAGATGTAAACACAGAGAAAGTCATGTGAGTGTAACTCGTTAGATGTTCTTTTGTAGTCGTTATATTTTTTCTTGGATAAACTTATTGGAGGCAAATTAACCTCAAAAGACTTTCTCCTGTATTATCGTCTCTGTTCTACTGTAAATTAAGATAATTTACGTGCAATATTGAGCTTCATATACATTGATATTAAAGGCGTCGGATGCATATTCGTTTGAATAATAGTAATTTGCTTGTCTCTGTCCGTCTCTTCTCGTTTTCTTCCCTTACTCTTTCCGTTCTTGTGCCTGTTGTTTCTAAACTCAGTAACCAGGAAATGCACAAATATGTGGAGATTTACTGAACAGGATATATGTATGTAGATGAAATACTTGCAGCACATTAAATATCTCGAAACGAAAATATTCGAAATATTTTATTTATAGCAATCTTGTAAAGAAAGAAAATTTGTTGTCTATATACAGAATTGTGACAACTCTTTTCACTGTTGAGCAGTGCAATTGGTTCTGATGGTACTGGGGCAATAAAGCACCTTCCAGTTTCACTTAATAGACTACTAAAACATTAAAATTACTTACATATGTATCCCTTCTGTTTGAACATAAACACATTGCAGCTATAAAACCAACAATGCAGGAGTTGTTGTTGCTGTTGTTATTCCATAGAATATAAATATGTAGGTGCTGCACTCCACGGAATATAAAACAAAACTATTACATTTTATTAAAAGCAAGTTACTGGATCTAAAAGCATTCTAATAACATTTAGTAAGATTGTTTTGGTTTATATCCGTTGCGATAAAGCTTATTAACAGGAAGTGTACAGAGTGACAAAACTGGTAACATTAGAAACCATTAAACCGCGTTTGCATTAAATAGAAGTATTATTGCTGTCGATAACCGACCGCACACTATGTGCCTTAACTTGGTGTCCTGCAAGCATTAAATTATAGGGTTTCTGTATTATGCGAAAATATGCACCTTATATGTTAGTAAATAAATATGAACTTCCGCAGATTTAACCAAGTATAATTGGTTCACTGAACTGAGGATTCTTCCACCATTAAAGACAATGCAATATTTCTAATAGGTAGGTAGTGTGAGAAATAGGCCAAGGACGTTACGTGAATGCTTCATCTCTTGCTTGGAGGTTATGGAATCACAATTATGAACGGTAAAGTGGAGCATTGACGCACTAACCGAGACAGTTATAAAACTTACTCCAACATATGTATGTACATAACTGTTTCTAAACCTTCTAGACACGGTTTGCATTCTTTATAAAAAATGCTATAACATCGTAGTCTTTACTGATATGGTTCTTGTTCACGTAAAAGTCGCTGCTTCACTTGTTTCCCATAGTTGCACATTTGGAATTTTGTTTTTATGAAGTAAGAGGTTATAACTGGCTACAGTTTGTGGAAAGGCAGTGATAAATAAGCCAGCGTTATTTTATAACTAAAAGTATTACAAAATAAAGTAATGTAAATGGTTTATGGAGTTTAAGGTGTTATTTAAAGGCAAATAGTTGTGTTTCTGATACCATCGCCCTGAGAATAGCACGGAATCTTTAAGCCACGAGGCAATAGTAGTAATAATAAAGGAAAAAATATACGTCATTTAATTCCTCTGCGGCCAAACGCCATGAGATACGACCAAGCTTTACTAGCAACTGTATAAAATACTAGTTTATTGCTTTGTGTTCAGTTACCAGTGCAAATACCTACAGTATATATTCAAAATGTATACCTGAGTGATTCTTCACCAGGTACATAGGACAGAAGTCGTGCCAGTTGAACAAGGGGAATAAAACACAATAATAAAAGAGGCAGATTTGATTTTGTTTTCATAAATCAAGAATGACATCACAGTGCAATAAGAGAAGCAGCAGGAGGAGCGGATGGTTGTAAACATGAATACGTCATAGCTACGTCACAAATGGAACGAACGACCTGCTGACCGGGGCACATTCTGACAGCGGCTGTAATTCCTGTCATACGCTTCATAAATATCACCCACATATACACACCTCTTCATTACATACCTACTTAATAATCATCTCATTCATACGACTTTCTCTACTCACCATTGAATATTAAATGGGGTAAACACGGGGCAAAGGGACATGCCAAGAACATTTTTACCTTGTAAATTACGTATAGTAGCATTTTTAGAAAAAGGTTCGTGTGTGTGTGTGTGTGTGTGTGTGTGTGTGTGTGTGTGTGTGTGTGTGTGTGTGTGTGTGCGTGCGTGTGTTTGCGTGATTCTGAATACATAGTGATACCAACATTCGTAACAAAATTACAATTATGTTCTTAACAATTTGCCGTATTCTTATACAGCTGTATATTAGAATACTCACATGATATTTTCTACACACTTGTGCAAACTATTTTAAAAAACAGTTATTCTTGTATATACTTCATATTTATCCACACAAATGTTTGTAGAAATTCTTCCTTTTATATCTTATAATGTAAATATGGAAATACGTCACAGTCAAATGTATTAAGAGCTGGTCACTATGTATTGGCTTCCATTTTCTTTGTATGGACACAAGAAATCCAACATAGAGTTCCTATTAGGGAGAAGTACAAGTGTGGGACAATTCAAAGGAATAACAAGAAGTATCTCGGAAATGGTTAATTCCACAAAAAAAAATATTTTGTCTATTTCTTATAGTTTACTACTTATTCATGCAGAATAAAGAGAACTTCAGAGAATATTCACAAAATTGAATATATGTATATTTCAATTGTTATGAAAATATCTTAAGCATATGGAAGTTTAATCAAAGAAAGTCAAGTGAATGTAACACATTGGCTATATGCGAAGGTGCCATGTTTGTAAAGCCGTTACAGAGTTAATTCGTATGTTGTTAAAGACAGCACGTGTGACGTAAAGAGGTAGTAATATCAATAAGGAGGTAAGTCTGGTGCCAGATTGTGAACGCCAGTGGCGAACTGGCTCAATATCTACCACATTCAAATTATCAACATTACCCACCCACATACATCGTACAGATTTTCGTAAAAGAGACAATTAAATTAAATCCTTAACGTTATGTATGAGTGAAAATTGACATAGTCAGCTAATTATGGTACTTTTTAAAAATTTATACACTTTAAAGTCCTTAGTAACTCCAAAATTATTACTGGAAATTCGACATTCTAATATGCCTTGGTGTATGCGGCAAACATTTTTGAGGCAGCCTGTACAAAGTCCATTTTTCTACGACGTATGGTTCTCGAGTTATCAATTCGAGAATAAGCAACTGACTCTCGTGATTATGCTTATGTATGCAACTTCCAATTTTGCTTGTGTGTTTCTATAATTTTTATTTTTTTCAAAAATAGCATTAACGATATTGACGAAAGTACCACATATTTAAGATATTGTAAATATATTCATCTTCAATTAGCTTTATTTTCTTTAATTTTACACTCACTTAACACATTATTTTGCTACATTAACTTCCTCAACACGCCTTCAAGAGCTTTCAAAAGTTACTTTCTGCCTCCTTGGCAACATAACGTTCTCCAAGGAGCATTCAAATTGGGAAGTTGGATATCACACTGCATCCTCCTTCCGGCGGTGCTTGCCCAGAACTTGTAACAGTATGAACGGCCAGGATGTGTCCACAATGCTCGTATTCTGGTGCCCCAGTATATTGTACCTGATACACAACTTCAACAATGTTTGCACCAACTGAAGCAACGTTTATCTGTTCCACTCAGCAAGATTACGTTTGCCATATTGAGAATACCTACATAATATGTTTGGAGGGGATATAGAGTCTAGCTTACCAAACATTTAAGTTTATTTTTCAAAAATAATTATACGATATCTGAGTTAAGTGAGGCCATGAAGACTAATAAAGTCAAATAATGGTTTATGAAAAACTTGTGCATAACAACAGTAGGTGGCGTCATTTGTTCTGTTGACCCTTGAAACTCACTTGTTTTTCGAGTAGAGGAATAATCTATTTATGGACTTCTAGTGTGTTGGAGGGCACAGTAGGGAGTGTCGACTTCACTGCTATGGCACTACTTGACTAAAAAACCTCGACCTGATGGGAATGTCGTGGAGTTTTTCATTCATATCCTCCACTGAAACTTAAATTTTCTTTTAAAACACTTCCGTCGCGCTTTTAGCTTATGATAAAGCGACGTTTTAGCCTACAAAGTGAGCAAAAAGAAACACAAATTCATATTTTTGAGCCAAACCAGCCTAACTAATGTTGTGAAGGTTATGCGAGTCAGAAGTAAGAGGCGTATGTAATCCAGTTATGCAGTAGCTAAACAGAGAGGGATGATGATGAGGTTAGGGGATGAAGTCTTTGAGTGTTACACCTGGCCAGTGTCAGCTGCACGACTTTGATACAACTATTAATTGAAAGCCATTACGTAGAAGTAATGAAGGTACAAGCAACCCCCTTCCCTTGTTTAATTACTGCTGACAAGGGATGGATGTGTCCCGCCACCCTCAAGCTCTTTTTCTTCCGTCTCTGTCTCTGTCTCTGGTGGTGCGTTACTTTCCAGACATCGACAACCAACCTCTCGACGGTGTAATTATGTAGAGGTAGACAGACAGCAGGACAGTCTTATAGGATTCCCTAACGATCACTTGGTCACAAAGATTTTAATTAAAAACTGCAAACAAGAGCAAAATACATTTTCACTTTCTCTGCTTTACAATTTTGTCATCAAATGTCTCACGTAACTGATAAATTCTAGAGCGCAGCGAGAGTGAGACCATCGAATTATGTTTATCTGGACTATTTCATAAATAAAATATAAATTTGAATACTACATCTCACCAGAAAACGTATCCCACTCCTGACACCAGAGAAACAAAAATGCAAAAAACCAATTACGTTTTATATCACTTTATTTGCTCCAAAACTTTTCTACGAATGCACAGTTCTCTTTTACAAATGTCAACACAGTCTTTCGTGATATTACAACTCACAGCTGTTTACTTCTCATAACCTTGACTCACTCCTTTCACTGTCTCGTCACTTTCTCTGTCACTCATATTCTAATTACACAAGTGCAAGACTATCTAAACTATTTTGAAGTCTATTTCATTAAAATGCCCGTTTTACAACTATTTTCACGTTAAAAATTAAACTCCTGGAGGGAAATTGAGTTAGTTTTATCACGTGAAATGTTGAAGAGAAACTAATTTGTGAAGATAGTCTTGCGTCGCGTATGTTTGAGCAGGTAATTTCTCAGAGAATACAGGGAGCGAGGAAGTCTGTTTGGAATTTGTCTCACGCTGGCGTGTTTAGCATGCATGCTCTATGGCTGCTTCCATTACACACGTGGCTGAATGTAACACACCCCTTCAACGTCAAACTTGACACCAACAAAATATCAATTTCTTCTCCCTGTGTTTGCACCACGTTCATCAGGTACCGAGTCCGACTCTCGTCAGGACCTTACTTAACACAAACACAACAAGGAGCCCTGAAACTCCGTTCCCTTTGTACGGCCAACACATAAAGAAGTGAATAACGACCTTGCATTTTAGTAAGTAAGCAAGCCTCAAAACATATATTTCCGTACGTAGTAGAGAAAATAAAAATATACTTATTTTTCTACAGTCTCAAACATCAAGCCATTTGTTAAGGATTTTGGATAGAGGAGGTAAATCTGGTGAGTATGGTGCATGAGGAAGTAATCCATTGATTTTCGGCGGAACTGTGTGAACTGGTGCATTGTCTTGATAAAAAAAACAACTTTATTTTCACTAAATACAGCCGTTTTACTTGATCTTACCACTCAACTTCTGCAACAACTTTGCCATTGATTGCTTTCTTCCCTTTTTGGAGATAATCAATGAAAATTCTCCCATGTGGATCCCAGAAAACATACTTTAGAACTATCTTCTCCTTCTGTGGAGCCGATTCTGCTGTTCCAGTTCGCTGTCTTGTCTGTTCCTTCGTCTCAGGTGTAAAGTGATGGACCCATGTTTTATCCGTGGTTATGAACCAACACAAAAACTTGACTGAAATATCCATCGGGAACAGGCGCGGCATCCATCTTCAGCACAGCTTCCTCAAGTCCCAATTTACAGTCAGTTTGCGTTTGCTGACCCTCTATAATTACTACGTTTGGACATGCTGGGGCATAAAGTGTTTATCGCACTAGTGCCATAAAATACAAGTTCTAATCTGTGTTCTGTATTAAACTTGAAAGCTATTGCAGCTCCTTATACGTAGTTCATAGCTTCCGGGGCGTGCTTTTTGTGTTTTTAGATTTATTAGATTTATATTTCCGCCCCAATTAGAGGATATGTTCTCATTCATTCTTGACTTCTATTTCTGACGCAGTTCTGCCTCAAATAAAAGTGTTTGCACCACAACAGAGCAATTTTCGTGGACATGGCGAAATTGGAAACATCTGCTGGAGCTACATACATAGGAAAGAAAATAAATTCAACAGAAAAAAGAGTGGGAGAGAGAATGTGTGTATGAGGGAGGGGGGGGTGGGTTCATCCCCACGTGTCCAGTTAAAATGACAAGAACTCCCATGAAACGGACTGGTTGAAAAGTTCCGGCTAATTACGATATCATGTTCGCTTCTTTCTCATTTGCTTCTCTCCTTGTCTACGTCACAGATGCACCTTCATTATGCGCTTCGCTCTGGCTACATATAACGATAAAACTATTCTCTTCTCTTTACATTGCCAAGAGAAAAACAAATAACTTCCTACCATATCCAAAAGAGCATCTGTTTGAAAATTAACACCAATAACGAAGAATACTTCGGAACTGGGTAAAGCTATAGTAGTTATTTATGCAACTAGTGACTGATTGTGACACGAGTAGCAAGTTTGTATGACGTAATATGGTTGTTGTTTCAACACTACCTATATAGAAAAATGGAAGGTAAATATTGAAGATATGGATTGTATTCCATTTGACATTTTGAACGAAGTAATGAGAGTTTATTAATTCCAGAAATACTGGGATGGTTCTGTTCCTGCACTTATTATAGTTACACTTTCAGGTTTTCTTACAGGCGCATTCGAGAAAATTGTGTTGTGGCAGTGATATCATTGCAATTATATTGCCATGGCAATTACTACATGGCACTTTTCACAGATTTATGCAGTCAGAATACATATTTTTACAGTTGCCTTAACTTTAAGTCCCATGGTGACTTTTAATTATTTGTACATTTAACATTGGAATTAAAGAGAACATTATACCCTTGAGGAACTGAATTCAATAATAACGAAACACAAAAATAAATATTTCATTGGCCACATTAACTGATCTATTGTCAAGAGCAGATATGAACGCAGGCAGTTTCACCGCCCCTACTCATGCTACTCGCAGTTGACACGTGACGTCATTTGAAATGAACTCAGAGGAGACGTGAGATTCTCTTCTTCTTCTTCTTCTTGATCCTCGTCAGCACTTGTATCAAAATCTGAGCTATCGTTCGTTCGTAGAAAACTTCTTTCAGCTTGTCCTGATACACTTCATCATTGCTTGTTTTACACATATTTTCAGGTTGCAGGAATATTTCCTTATAATTTTGGTTCTATTCTCAATTCTGTATCACTACTTTTATCATCATCGTCTTCTTATTTTTATTGCAAGTAACACTATGACATAATTTACAACGTGCTTACAATTTTTAGCGTCATATCGCTCTCTTCTTTGTCGTTTGCTCTTGGATAAAGAAGTTTTGAGGTCCCCTAAAACTGCAAAAAGTATTTTCAGAAATAGGTCTGTGTGTGTCTCTGTCAGTCTGTGGGAAGGATAACCCCAAAACGGTTAAAAAGTCGGTTAAAAAATGCCCACATGAATTTTTTGTGTAGGGTGAGCCATTTCGGAGATATTCCTTGTTACTAGTGTGAGTTTTGAAATAGTTAAACTCTTAGCCGTGGAAAGAGAATGGAACTTGAAAACCTTCATATAACGACCAGATTTAACATATTTGAGTATCACTCCCCTTTATCTTCAGCAAAATTAGTAATAAGATTTCTTAGAGACACTTGACCAGCAGTTACTTGACCAATAAGGGCAGCTGATTTTCCCACAAGTGACCAAGCCCCCGTTTTCAGTACGGAAATGCCCTTTTAGGGCCTTGGTTCACCAATTAGGATACCGTAAAGCTAATTTCCTTGTGGTGCTGAAACCCGTGAGGTTTGGCTGAGAGTGCCCACCTATTTCATTACTGGCTCGTTAGCTTCACATTCTTGGACATAAGCCCTTTGAACATGTTCCTATATGTAGCAGACATTTTCATTAACAACCCCTTACTTGTGTACCAAATAACACAATCTGATGTGTTACACTCACATGACTTTCTCTACTCTTGTACATGAAACTTAAATACCAACTTTGGTTTTTAACTGACTTTTCGTTTTTGAGTTATGCTGTCCACAGGCACACAAATACGAACCTTTTTCTGAAAGTGCTTTTTTGTATTCAGGGGGCCTCAAAACATGTATTTCCGGTGAAATCTCGACATTAAATTTGTGTGTGAAATACAATACTTCCTTTACTTGCTATACGTAGTAGAGTAAATAGAAAGGCTACTTTATATCAACAATTTGTATAGTATATGTATACATATGTGTATATAATATATAATGTAATAAGCGTAAATACATACATACAGCAGACTGTACCTAATTGTTACGAGTTTCCTTATTGCAATGTTTATTTGCACTTATTTTTTTACAACATAACCTTCTTTCTAACCTAACCAACAAAATCATTTGTAGTGTAAGACAAAGAAAACTTACTTTTATTGATGTTTTGGTGTACCAACGCATGGCACTGCGGTTTAAAATAAGCAGACGTTTATAAATCGACTCCTGAAGTTGAAGTTTTGGTTCGATTTGCAGTCAAACTACGATTATAATGTTTTTCGCGACTATTTACCATAAGCTAACTCGTCTTACCTATAAACTCTCTGGCTCGTGACGTTTCTTCCGTTTTTTGCTGTTAGTAAAGATTCTGTGAACAAATAGGTTATGCCAAACCTAAGGAAATACAGTTTCTTTCACTTGCAACACTATTTGTCGCTTCTCAAGTGTGACATTTGAACTTTACTCGCCGTACATTTCACCTACAGGAAATATTGTATGTACTCAATGCAAAACATTCAATGTAGAGAAATGATTTAAGGTACGTGTTCTGTAGAAGCAAGGTTATGTTTGTGTTTCTGAATTCAAAAACGTTAATTTTGATCAATACCAATCTAAATAGTTAAGCTAAGTAACTTAAGAGCTTAATTCTGTTAAATTGATGAGCGCAAGGCCATTCCTGTAATAGGTTTGTTGTTGTTGTATTGTTTAACGCCCGCTTTTACTACTACGGCACCGCAGGCGGTGACACTGATGATACATGAAGATGGAGCACCGGTGGAATGAGATGGCGGGGGAAACCGGAGTACCCGGAGAAAACCCGCCCTGACGCCGCTTCGTCCACCACGAATACCACATGCGGGTCCCTGGGACCGAACCCGGGCCGTATAATAGGTTTGTGAGAATAAAGTAAGTACAAAAGACATGGAACGAAATCACAACAAAATGGAGGAAATGTTGAAATGTGCAACATGATGAAAGAAGCCGAGAAAGATTTGAGCCAATGCGGTAACGCCCCGGAGGACAATGGGGAACATCTTAGTGCCAGGGAAGACAGTGTCGACAGCAACCGAACGCCAGGGTGAAACAAATAATCTCAAAAACTAGGAATTTGGAGGTCTAGACACAATATTCTCACGGGTCAAGCTTCTATGTAAAACGCGTGACGTCATCTTTAGCAAAGACGCGAAATGTAACAGTTTTTGTGAGGCAATGCTGAAAAGTGATCCGTTGAAAAGCTTTTAAGGGTGTGCTTATGTACATAAAACTGAGTTATACAATTACATACCTGTTATAAGTTTCAGAAAATAAAGTACGTAGAAGAGATACAAGCTTACAATGTATCTAATTAGTTCCTATCTTTCGTGATACTTGTGTATTTGTTATTGAATTTGTTTATTCACCAACACCCTATATGTAATAAAACTATATAAATGTTTGTCTATTAACATGAAGTAGATAGACGAATATGTGTTTGTAGAAGAGTGAGTAGGGAAAACTATGTGAATCAGTTGGTAAATGAAAGAATGGTGCCTGTATACGCTGTGAGGTCGTTAATTCATTAATCTCTGTAGAGGTGGGGGTGGGGGTGGAAGCGGGCGGCTCGTTATCATGACTAACTGGGCCAGCGTGCGACACGCGCCCCCTCGCAAATTAATTTGTCTCCTCGTATCGCGTGATACTGAAGGCGCCTTAAAGATGCGCCTTATCACCCCCGAGGCTAAATCTGTACTGACCAGGAGTCGAACCTGCTGACCTACTGTCAACAAACACACCTGCATCTGTACTGGCTGACTCACCTGGCATAGACCTTGTTATGAGGTGACGTCATTAGAAAAGTGTAGAGACAAAATATGAAGTCACAGAAACGTTTTGTTTATCACAGTTTCTCAAAGTATTCTCCCTGGTACTGTATGTAGTGTTCCATCCTCCTGAACCACTTCTGGAAGGATCACTTTGATACGAGGTGACGTCACTAGATATGTATTGAGACAACAAAATATGAATATTCACAGAAACGTTTTGTTTATCATAGTTTCTCAAAGTATTCTCCCTGGTACTGTATGTAGTGTTCCATCCTCCTGAACCACTTCTGGAAGTATCACTTTGATACGAGGTGACGTCACTAGATATGTATTGAGACAACAAAATATGAATATTCACAGAAACGTTTTGTTTATCATAGTTTCTCAAAGTATTCTCCCTGGTACTGTATGTAGTGTTCCATCCTCCTGAACCACTTCTGGAAGTATCACCTTGATACGAGGTGACGTCACTAGATATGTATTGAGACAACAAAATATGAATAGTCACAGAAACGTTTTGTTTATCACAGTTTCTCAAAGTATTCTCCCTGGTACTGTATGTAGTGTTCCATCCTCCTGAACCACTTCTGGAAGTATCACTTTGATACGAGGTGACGTCACTAGATATGTATTGAGACAACAAAATATGAATATTCACAGAAACGTTTTGTTTATCACAGTTTCTCAAAGTATTCTCCCTGGTACTGTATGTAGTGTTCCATTCTCCTGAACCACTTCTGGAAGTATCACTTTGATACGAGGTGACGTCACTAGATATGTATTGAGACAACAAAATATGAATAGTCACAGAAACGTTTTGTTTATCACAGTTTCTCAAAGTATTCTCCCTGGTACTGTATATAGTGTTCCATCCTCCTGAACCACTTCTGGAAGTATCACTTTGATACGAGGTGACGCCACTATATATGTATTGAGACAACAAAATATGAATAGTCACAGAAACGTTTTGTTTATCACAGTTTCTCAAAGTATTCTCCCTGGTACTGTATGTAGTGTTCCATCCTCCTGAACCACTTCTGGAAGTATCACTTTGATACGAGGTGACGTCATTAGATATGTATTGAGACAACAAAATATGAATATTCACAGAAACGTTTTTTTTATCACAGTTTCTCAAAGTACTCTCCCTGGTACTGTATGTAGTGTTCCATCCTCCTGAACCACTTCTGGAAGTATCACTTTGATACGAGGTGACGTCACTAGATATGTATTGAGACAACAAAATATGAAGTCACAGAAACGTTTTGTTTATCACAGTTTCTCAAAGTATTCTCCCTGGTACTGTATGTAGTGTTCCATCCTCCTGAACCACTTCTGGAAGTATCACTTTGATATGAGGTGACGTCACTAGATATGTATTGAGACAGACAACAAAATATGAATAGTCACAGAAACGTTTTGTTTATCACAGTTTCTCAAAGTATTCTCCCTGGTACTGTATGTAGTGTTCCATCCTCCTGAACCACTTCTGGAAGTATCACTTTGATACGAGGTGACGTCACTAGATATGTATTGAGACAACAAAATATGAATAGTCGCAGAAACGTTTTGTTTATCACAGTTTCTCAAAGTATTCTCCCTGGTACTGTATGTAGTGTTCCATCCTCCTGAACCACTTCTGGAAGTATCACTTTGATATGAGGTGACGTCACTAGATATGTATTGAGACAGACAACAAAATATGAATAGTCACAGAAACGTTTTGTTTATCACAGTTTCTCAAAGTATTCTCCCTGGTACTGTGTAGTGTTCCATCCTCCTGAACCACTTCTGGAAGTATCACTTTGATACGAGGTGACGTCACTAGATATGTATTGAGACAACAAAATATGAATAGTCGCAGAAACGTTTTGTTTATCACAGTTTCTCAAAGTATTCTCCCTGGTACTGTATGTAGTGTTCCATCCTCCTGAACCACTTCTGGAAGTATCACCTTGATACGAGGTGACGTCATTAGATATGTATTGAGACAACAAAATATGAATATTCACAGAAACGTTTTGTTTATCACAGTTTCTCAAAGTATTCTCCCTGGTACTGTATGTAGTGTTCCATCCTCTTGAACCACTTCTGGAAGTATCACTTTGATACGAGGTGACGTCATCAGATATGTATTGAGACAACAAAATATGAAGTCACAGAAACGTTTTGTTTATCACAGTTTCTCAAAGTATTCTCCCTGGTACTGTATGTAGTGTTCCATCCTCCTGAACCACTTCTGGAAGTATCACCTTGATACGAGGTGACGTCATTAGATATGTATTGAGACAACAAAATATGAATATTCACAGAAACGTTTTTTTTATCACAGTTTCTCAAAGTATTCTCCCTGGTACTGTATGTAGTGTTCAATCCTCTTGAACCACTTCTGGAAGTATCACTTTGATACGTGGTGACGTCACTAGATATGTATTGAGATAGCAACATTCAAAAAGTCACAAATGTTTTGCTTATCACAGTTTCTCAAAGTATTCTCCCTGGTACTGTATGTAGTGTTCCATCCTCCTGAACCACTTCTGGAAGTATCACTTTGATACGTGGTGACGTCACTAGATATGTATTGAGACAACAAAATATGAATATTCACAGAAACGTTTTGTTTATCACAGTTTCTCAAAGTATTCTCCCTGGTACTGTATGTAGTGTTCAATCCTCTTGAACCACTTCTGGAAGTATCACTTTGATACGTGGTGACGTCACTAGATATGTATTGAGATAGCAACATTCAAAAAGTCACAAATGTTTTGCTTATCACAGTTTCTCAAAGTATTCTCCCTGGTACTGTATGTAGTGTTCCATCCTCCTGAACCACTTCTGGAAGTATCACTTTGATACGTGGTGACGTCACTAGATATGTATTGAGACAACAAAATATGAATATTCACAGAAACGTTTTGTTTATCACAGTTTCTCAAAGTATTCTCCCTGGTACTGTATGTAGTGTTCCATCCTCTTGAACCACTTCTGGAAGTATCACTTTGATACGTGGTGACGTCACTAGATATGTATTGAGACAACAAAATATGAATAGTCACAGAAACGTTTTGTTTATCACAGTTTCTCAAAGTATTCTCCCTGGTACTGTATGTAGTGTTCCATCCTCCTGAACCACTTCTGGAAGTATCACTTTGATACGTGGTGACGTCACTAGATATGTATTGAGACAACAAAATATGAATATTCACAGAAACGTTTTGTTTATCACAGCTTCTCAAAGTATTCTCCCTGGTACTGTATGTAGTGTTCCATCCTCCTAAACCACTTCTGGAAGTATCACTTTCATACGAGGGGATGTCACTAGGTATGTATTGAGACAACAAAATATGAATAGTCACAGAAAGGTTTTGTTTATCACAGTTTCTCAAAGTATTCTCCCTGGTACTGTATGTAGTGTTCCATCCTCCTAAACCACTTCTGGAAGTATCACTTTCATACGAGGGGATGTCACTAGATATGTATTGAGACAACAAAATATGAATAGTCACAGAAACGTTTTGTTTATCACAGTTTCTCAAAGTATTCTCCCTGGTACTGTATGTAGTGTTCTATCCTGAACCACTTCTGGAAGTATCACTTTGATACGAGGTGACGTCACTAGATATGTATTGAGACAACAAAATATGAATATTCACAGAAACGTTTTATCACAGTTTCTCAAAGTATTCTCCCTGGTACTGTATAGTGTTCCATCCTCCTGAACCACTTCTGGAAGTATCACTTTGATACGAGGTGACGCCACTAGATATGTATTGAGACAACAAAATATGAATAGTCACAGAAACGTTTTGTTTATCACAGTTTCTCAAAGTATTCTCCCTGGTACTGTGTAGTGTTCCATCCTCCTGAACCACTTCTGGAAGTATCACTTTGATACAAGCTGACGTCACTAGATATGTATTGACACAACAAAATATGAATAGTCACAGAAACGTTTTGTTTATCACAGTTTCTCAAAGTATTCTCCCTGGTACTGTATGTAGTGTTCCATCTCCTGAACCACTTCTGAAAGTATCACTTTGATACGAGGTGACGTCACTAGATATGTATTGAGACAACAAAATATGAATAGTCACAGAAACGTTTTGTTCATCACAGTTTCTCAAAGTATTCTCCCTGGTACTGTATGTAGTGTTCCATCCTCCTGAACCACTTCTGGAAGTATCACTTTGATACGAGGTGACGCCACTAGATATGTATTGAGACAACAAAATATGAATAGTCACAGAAACGTTTTGTTTATCACAGTTTCTCAAAGTATTCTCCCTGGTACTGTATATAGTGTTCCATCCTCCTGAACCACTTCTGGAAGTATCACTTTGATACGAGGTGACGTCACTAGATATGTATTGACACAACAAAATATGAATAGTCACAGAAACGTTTTGTTTATCACAGTTTCTCAAAGTATTCTCCCTGGTACTGTATGTAGTGTTCCATCCTCCTGAACCACTTCTGAAAGTATCACTTTGATATGAGGTGACGTCACTAGATATGTATTGAGACAACAAAATATGAATAGTCACAGAAACGTTTTGTTCATCACACTTTCTCAAAGTACTCTCCCTGGTACTGTATATAGTGTTCCATCCTCCTGAACAACTTCAAGGAAGTATCACTTTGATACGAGGAGACGTCACTAGATATGTATTGAGACAACAAAATATGAATGGTCACAGAAACGTTTTGTTTATCACAGTTTCTCAAAGTATTCTCCCTGGTACTGTGTGTAGTGTTCCATCTCCTGAACCACTTCTGGAAGTATCACTTTAATACGTGGTGACGTCACTAGATATGTATTGAGACAACAAAATATGAATGGTCACAGAAACGTTTTGTTTAACACAGTTTCTCAAAGTATTCTACCTGGTACTGTATATAGTGTTCCATCCTCCTGAACAACTTCAGGAAGTATCACTTTGATACGAGGAGACGTCACTAGATATGTATTGAGACAACAAAATATGAATAGTCACAGAAACGTTTTGTTTATCACAGTTTCTCAAAGTATTCTCCCTGGTACTGTATGTAGTGTTCCATTCTCCTGAACCACTTCAGGAAGTATCACTTTGATACGTGGTGACGTCACTAGATATGTATTGAGACAACAAAATATGAATAGTCACAGAAACGTTTTGTTTATCACAGTTTCTCAAAGTATTCTCCCTGGTACTGTATGTAGTGTTCCATCCTCTTGAACCACTTCTGGAAGTATCACTTTGACACGTGGTGACGTCACTAGATATGTATTGAGACAACAAAATATGAATAGTCACAGAAACGTTTTGTTTATCACAGTTTCTCAAAGTATTCTCCCTGGTACTGTATGTAGTGTTCCATCCTCCTGAACTACTTCTGGAAGTATCACTTTGACACGTGGTGACGTCACTAGATATGTATTGAGACAACAAAATATGAATAGTCACAGAAACGTTTTGTTTATCACAGTTTCTCAAAGTATTCTCCCTGGTACTGTATGTAGTGTTCCATCCTCCTGAACCACTTCTGGAAGTATCACTTTGATACAAGGTGACGTCACTAGATATGTATTGAGACAACAAAATATGAATAGTCACAGAAACGTTTTGTTTATCACAGTTTCTCAAAGTATTCTCCCTGGTACTGTATGTAGTGTTCCATCCTCCTGGAAGTGTTCACGTCAGTGTCTTCTAACTGGTTCTTCACGGTGACCTCGTCACTATGAAGTGACGTGTTGTGAAATGAGACTGTTTTACATTAACCATTTCCGATTGTGACTTGTGTTGCAGCTGTGAACCCAGGACATAGTAATCGCATCCAATAATAATCATGTGAATGTTCATTATTTCACACCTGCAGCAGCGGGAATACTGGAGAAGCGTTCTCAAATAATTCACAGCTTCCGAATTTACGACCTCTCATTTTCCCAACCCGCGCTCACCTCATCGCAACTACTTGAAATTTTAATTCTGTCTTTCACATCTGCATCGGAGGCAAGAATGACAGGACGAGCAATTTCATCACATTTCTGTTGCTGGCTCAAGATAAAATTACCAAAATCAGGCTGCTCAGTGTTGAAATATTTAAGCTTCATCACACCTGTATGTAGTTATTAAGTCTGTTACGAGTTTTGTAAGCATCGTGCCACAATACCTAAAGTAAACATTTAATCGACGATGGAATGGTAGAAGAGGTCCAGTAGCATGGCCTCCGCTTTCACCGGACCTCAATCCATTAAGGTTTTGGCTATGGGGACATTTAAAGACATTGCTGTATACCGAACCTCTCGAAAATGTGCATACATTGGACATTTTTGTAAAATGGATCATATATCAACAAGTATTTGTTTCTGGACATATGTTTATAGGAATGTATTGTAGCCTTGACTAATCCTATTTCCTGTTACAATACCGGACACTTTTTTTTAAACGACCTTGTGTTGAAGGTACTTTCGAGTTGTTGGCAAGAAATTTACTCTCTGTAAATGGTCATCCTCCGGATCGGGACAGGTCTCCGAGGATGATTAAACCCGTAGGACACTATGCCTCACCGGGGAGTTTCAATTTATAGCTCTTACGGATTCTGTCCGCTGTTATAGAAATTCCCCGAAATTTATGCAAAAGGATATAAAAATTGCGACGGAATGTTTGACTTCATTAAACTTCTCCTAGCAGTTCAAGTTGTGCAAATTTTACACAATGTATAGGTGCTCTTTGGTGTTGGAATAATCATTCATATAACATCCTAGTAATTGTCATAAAAATATCTTAAAACATATGTCATTTTATTCAAAGTCGCAAACCCATTTTCAAGAAAATCGAAATTTTTTTTAAAAAGGGTCCATGTGAAGGCTAGTTTAAGGTGGAGGAATTTTCTTCAAAATCATCGTGTCGCATCCTTGAAAGACATTAAACTTAAATACGAACTTTGCTGTTTAGCCAACTTTCGGTTTTTGAGTTATGTATGTCTGATAATACATATAACCTTGTGTGGTTGTAGTTGTGTAAGTAAGGGATAGAAGAAGCTGGTAGGTGGAGAAGCCCGTACGTAAACCTGACTTGGCATTTTGAGTTTTACTGCCTAGCCCTGCAATCTTGTGTTATGGCCCGCTCCGAGCAGCGGTTCAAAGGAAAAACATTAAGGTAAACCAATTTAATAGTCGGGGTGCGGGGGTTAATGAGAGTTGACATCAACCCCGACGGAAGGACGGACAATTGCCCTGGGAGTTAACGACATCGGGGCTTCAAGCTAGACCCATCTGTATAGGCCTACAATACGTAAACAAAATCCTCCATTATACTCTAAAATTAAATATCAAGGTTACAAAAATAGATACACTTGTCTGTGTGCTTTTGAACACCATAAATGAACTTAATTCCTCTGTATGTATCTACAAAGTTCAAAGTCATAAAACAATCTTTTTTCATCCGACAAATACGATTTCACAACTGAAATTAGCAGCGAGTAAACATAGTGGGAATAACATTGGAGGTAAGTTAACCAGCAGAGTTACGAGTTTACAAAACTCGGGTTATACTAGCACGTGAAATGTCTGCGTTCTCCCTTTTAATCCGCTAAGAGCATGAGCTAATAAATGTATCTAACTTCTAGCATGCACACAGAGAAACCTCGAAATGGCACTAACATTGGCCAGGACCTCGTGAAAGCGAACCACAGGCCTGAGTTTGAGAAGAATGCAGCACGCTCAGCGTGTAAGATAAACTGATTTGTGTGATTAGCACATGTAATGTTTATCCTGAAATAGGGCGGTGTGTTTGTGTTGTGACGTCACGGATTGGAGTAACAAAACACTGGCTACTGCCGCTGCCTTAGGCAAACATCCCCGGACCGTACGTAGCCGTCCAAACATGGCATAACATTAAACCTCAAATAATCTTAATATTGATTACCTGTGTGTGTGTTCCCTTTTTGTCATCATGATGATGCGTTTCACAAGTGACAAGTGCACGAGGGGAACGTCCAGAGTAAATATTTATGACGCAAGTGGGTTTATTCCACCAGCAAAAACGTCATACTTTACAACATGACAGTGACTTCGACACTGCAAAATGAGTTATTCATCAGAAGTAAATTTCAGAGTGCTTAGCTGATTTGCGTATGTCCACGATACACAGTACAGGGTAGAGGGGGGAGCGGGGGGGGGTGGGAGACAAACAAACGGAGGCAACTTAAAAGAACAGGAGGGTAGTAAACACAACTAACTGAACGTAAAACCTTCCAGATCATTTTAGCAGGAAATTCAGTATCAAAGTGATACTTCCAGAAGTGGTTCAGGAGGATGTAAATGTAGGGAGAGCCTGCAAGATATACACACCCGCCGTACACACTGGTCAGAGAAGTTGCCTACACCGTGTCCACTTACCTCTTGTGCGGCTTCACCCAATGATTATATGTGCAGTGTATTAAAGCTAATATAAATAAATAGTACGCATAATTGCTTGCGCAATTGTTGCCAATAGTAATAATTTATATAGAAATTCTGATAGTTGGTCTGCCATCTTGTGGCCCCCAAGACTTGCAGGATCAGTATAGATAAATACATTTACGTGACTCATACTTTTCTCTCTGTAAAACCCTCCCCTTTTCCTCCCTCACCCTTATTGGTAGTCTACATCAGAAAATGCACCTACCAACTATCCAATGGGCAGTTTTGAAAATCCCCTCTCCATTTGGGCGTGCATTAAGACATAACAGGACTCTGCAATATCTAATATTGACAAAGGCGAGCCTAAACATCGCAAACATGCAATCTGGGACAGCACATGTTGAACACATAAACACCATACAGTGTAAAATAGTGTAAATCCTTCAGTGTGTGTGTCTGTGTGGTCTAGATACATATGAATATAAACATAAACTTATTTTAAAAATGGATGGATAAGATTGATGTCTAACGAAACTGTTTTCGGTAAGCTTGTGTGGTTATTACCTATAGGGTTTTATATCTTGATACGCAATTATAAACTGACAATATTTGTATTCTGTAAGCCGGGCTACGTGTACCAACATCACGCGAAAACTTGTTTTTTTTTTGTTGTTTTTTTTTTTTTTTTGTTTTTTTTAATAAGAAAAACTGAAGCTTAAACGTGACACATTCCTCGAGCGCTCCTTATTCTGGTGGGCAGATAATACTAATTTTGTTATATGAGATGTCGTCACGAGTTTTAATTCAGGTCACTGTATAGGGTTTCAACTGTTTCTTTCTCTACTACGTATACTAAGTAGAGGAAGTATTGTATTCCATTCAAACATTCGACTTCGAGATTTCACCGGAAATATGTTTTGAGTCGTGCGCGCGCGCGTGTGTCTGACTTCGATTTCCAGTACCGAAGTGCTTATTTTCTCCTGCTAAGAGACCTGGTTCAGAGTACACTCAGCCTCATTAGGTTCCTGAGGAGCTACTTGATTATAAGTAGCACATATACTGCCCTGCATGAACCTGGGCGCTGATCACTTCCCACCCTCTAGTACTGCACCCCACTTATAACGCATGCAGAGGCCGGGCGGTAGGACAGCGATGTTGCGCCATGGAGCAAGTTATTTAATAGCAGCTTCATAATTTTCACACCATATAGAAATAAATAATATTCCACGCTCCACCAAGTTAACCTCCATAATTCCGCTGCATGGAAATACCTACGGTATTGAAATCGATTTGAATCCAAAGATGCTAACTTGCACTGTAGCACGCTGCACGCTGGTCATTTTGTTTTGTTAGTGAAAGTGATATAACACAAGTCACTTTTATTGTTTCTATAATCTCATAATATATTCTTTCTCAAAATATTTACTAACCTCAAAAGCTACTTAAAATACACAGAAAACATTTGTACAGCTTCCCCAACATAAACCAACATAAAAGCTTGAATTATTTATGCTTCAGCCTTGACTATCCAAATCGATCTCATTCCGGATGGAATTCAAAATAAAAATACAGCTGGAATTGAGAATGGAACTGGATCCAAATCGATCTCATTCCGGATTGAAATCAAAATAGAAACAGATTGAATTAAGAATGGGATTGAACTAAACCGATTTCAATACGGATTGAATTTAACATGGTAACATGGATTGCACCAAGAATGGGATTGGATCCAAATCGATCTCATTCGGGACTGAATTCAACATAGAAACATAGATCGAATTGAGAATGGGATTGGGTTCAAATCGATTTCAATCCGGATCGAATTCAAACATAGAAACACGGATCGAGTTGAGAATGGGATTGGACTGAGATCTATTTGAGCTCTCCATGGAAACAGTATTGTTATATATAAAACAATGCAATAAAATGTAACTCTTGTTTTATGCTGTGTGGCGTGCAGCCATTATTTGTATTCTATATACTAACCGCAACAATAACTACTTCCTACTCCATGGCATTCTCTTGTAAAAGTGAAGATGTTGTTTGAAAGTATATTCAAGTATAATGGTATTGTAAATTTTATGGTATATATTAATTTAGCAGTAGTGCTTGTCGGACACAAGTACAGGGTTTCTGAGATTACGCTACTACAGACGGCGCTGATTGGAGAAGGAAATGAGCTAAGGTCTGTATATTTACACCTTGCAGGTAGAAGGGGATTCTGCAGAGGGAGGGAAGTACGGACGGAGGGAGTGAGGATGGCGTCGGTCGGAGTTTGCGCCAAGCGTCGCGATGCTGCGTCTGTTTTAACCTCTCCTCTCCATCCATCCATCCGGCAGGCAGGCAGGCGGGCAGGCAGTTGGAATCTCGCGAGTCGCTAGGGCAGCAGAACCAGCATCCCATCTGCAGCTCCTCACCGGGTCGCATCGGGTTCTGAACCAAGGATATACTCTGTCGTAGTGAACTAGTTCATCTCCTAGTTTTGCTTCCGTAACCGACACAGGACATTTTCCGCTGCTGTTCATTTTAAACGAATTTTGCATTGACAAGGGTGTGTAATTTACGTCTGGCAGGGATAGCCGCAAGGAAACGGTTGTTTACTTCACTGGTGAGTGTTAAATCTTATATTTACATGTCTACTGCGCTAAACTCCAAGTTAATACCATATTTAGCAGTTTATATATGCTTCTGTCTTTTATGTAACCCCTCTGTAAAAGTGGCAAAAATATGAACATTTTAGACTGTTTTATTTTTTGTTTTTTAACCTTCTCTATTGCGCGATTATAATAAGAATTGCACCCCATCCATAAAAAAACGATATTAATGTCGACATTTCATTACAAATATATTTCTCAGTGAATTCCTTTATTTAAAAAACGTTTCCTATATAAAATGTTTAATTCATTCGAGTAGCTTAAATCAAAGGCACTCATTATAAAAATGTAATCTGTTGCACTCACATGACTTTCTCCACCCACTCTTGTATTAACTATTGTTATTCCTACATCTACTTCATGTTAGTCAACATAAAGATTTGTAGAAGTTATCTTAGTACTTATTTTCTTGTAGGTACAAGGGGAATGCAGTAGAACTTAACTGAGTCAAATCTGTTTCTGTGAATTCTTTGAAATCCTGTTCTCCTAGCATGGCTAAGAGATAAAAAAACGAATAACTTACTTTCATTTCAGAAAAGTTTTCCTTTAGTGAAATTCAGACGAAGAACAATGAATATCTGGGAAATGGTGTTTTTGGAATCAGGGGGGCTTAGAACATATATAATCTGGTACCAAATTTTTGGGTGGAATACAATACTTCTGTTTATTGTACGTAGAACAAAAAGTAACAATTAAGGTAATAGTTTAACTAATATTCAAATAAAGCTGGACCTGATAGGATCCGGAAATTGACTAATATTCGAATACAAGAAGATAGGTTTGTTTGGAATAAGTAATCTAAGTTTGAGACACAATGAATGCAAAATAGCTATATCTAGAGTATGTGTTTGCGTGAGTGTATCCGAGAAAAGTATATTTCAAAAATTAAACACTGATTAAACACCTTAGTCGACACCAGAAGTGTGTATCTGCTTTAAAAAAAAAAAAAAAAAAAAAAAAAAAAAAAAAAAAAAAAAAAAAAAAAAAAACCATAATTGTAATTTGTTATGTCGTTAGCCGTTTCCGAGATATGCTCTATTATTGGTTGTAAGGGTTAAAAAGTAATAATACAATCTTAATGTCAATAAGAAATTTATGCGATGGAGCAGTATCAAACGTTAGAATCTGATGTGTTACACTCACATGACTTTCTCTACTCTTGTACTAACTATTCTTATACCAATATCTTCTTCGTGTTAATACAGATGAACGTTTCTACAAATTATCTTATTGCTTATTTCCTTGTAGGTACAGAAGAATATAGGAATACAGTAAACTTTAACCGGTAGTCAAATCTTTTAAAGATTCGAAATTCCGTTATATTTTACGTTAACATATAAAAAACTGAACAACGATGTTCCATTTGACGAAAGTTTAAGTTTTCCGAAATTGACACAAATAAAAAGGAATATCTCCGAAATACTTGGAGATAAATTGTGTGTTTTAGCAAGATCTACATTTTTGTATAGTATGATTTGGTCTACCTCTTACGGTTTAACAATTATACAAATGTAATTCAGAGTAAACACGACTACATGGGATATAACCAGAAAATTCAAGATATACATTTCATTTGTCATAAAAATAACTCAAACATAAGGCATTTTAATCAAAATGCTTACAGCCATTTTGGAGAAAATGAAAAATTTTGAAAATTTTTCCATATAAAGGGTAGTTTAAGGTGGGGCTATTTTCTTCAAAGTCTTCGTGTTGCACCCTTGAAATATTCTAAACTTAAATACCAATTTCGGTTTTTAACCGACTTTTCGTTTTTGAGTTATGCTGTCCAAATACCGCCACACGCGGACCTTTTTCTAAAAATGCTTCTTTTTTGTATTCAGGGGACCTCAAAACATATATTTCCGGTGAAATATCGACATATAATTTTTGGGTGGAATACAGTAGTTGCTCTACTTACCAGTAGAGAGAGTAAATACGAGGACTAAAGGTATACTTGGAGAAAAATATATATGGGAAGAAAGAAGGCAAAGCAAGAAGTGATCTTTGGACACAGAGTAAATACAGGGAGATCTGCTAAATGGAGCATTATGGGCTAAACGTATATTTAGGGATACAAGAATTCAGATATATCAAAGAATAATTCAAAGTGAAATGAGATATGAAGTCGAAACTTCGAAATTAAATAAAAGTTTATAATCAAAATTGTTAGACACTAAAATTTATTTTCTTGGAGGTTCTGCTAGACACTCCAAATAAGAAACACAGAGATCGGAAGGAAAATGAACAGGAAAATGCAGTTTTGGATTATAAACAACTAACATAGGGAGAAAGATGAATGATGGAAGGATACCGGCGAGTTCTATAGGCGGTAAGGAATAGGGGTAGACCGAGATATACGGCCGCGCCGTGGCCGAGTGGTTAGACCATTCGCCTCTCACCAAAGATGAATGGAATACAATACCTTCTCTACTTACTATACGTAATAGAGGAAATAAAATAAACACATGTTAACATACGATCTGAACTATAGGAGCAAACCTAATGAATGCCAGACAATAGTCGTGTGTAGGTCAGAGTTGAAAAGGGTAGAATGAGCCTGAAAAATTCAATGCCCTAGCCGGGATTTGAACCAGGGAACTTTCTTTCTTCGTCCAATAGCTCTAACCACTTATAGTTCATTAAACTATGAATCATGGGAAAATGTGAGTGACTTGGAGAATTTAATGTGGTGTCGGTATGTTGGCCATGGTAGCTTAGTGGTTAGAGCAGTTGGGGAGTAAGTGGTAGATCCGTGTTCAAATCCCAGTCATGGCATTACATGTTTCAGTCTTATTCTACTGTTTTCAAACCGAAGTTTGGAGCAGCATGACATACGTATCTACATTATAGGTATTGGACTTATAAAGGGTATACATTTTAATAAACGCTTAACTCAGAATTTGAAGCTTTGAGTGAATGAAGCCTGTTGTATTAGTGTATATGCTTATAATGTTATAATACATTTGTATCACAGATGCGTGACGTAATACGGTCAACACTTATAGAGGGAGATGGAAGATAACTATTGAAAATATGGATGGTAGATATTCCACTTGAAATTTTCAATAAAGTGCTGAGAGTTTAATATTTCCACAAAAATCTATACATGTTTACGAAAATTAGGTAATTCTTGTGTTTGAGTGTTGCTGCATTTGCGACAGTGGCAGTTTCAGGTTTTCTTACAGGCATATTGGAGAAAATTATGTTGTACTAATGATGACGTCATTGCTGTCTTGTTGCCATGGTAGCTACGTCTGACACCAGTGATAGAAAGAGCGTATTTGCGTACGATTTATGCCTTTATAATAAACCTTTTTAACTCTAAGTAGCATAAAAGTAAATTTCAATATTTTTATATATATATATATATATATATATATATATATATATATATATATATATATATATATCTAATTATAGAAAATGTATTTAGATGGTATAGTTGTTTAGAAGGCTGTGAAATAAGGGTTATATCTGAGTATTCTTCAGATTACTTGAATAAAGCTGTGTCTATATAAGGGTAATGACGTCATTAGCTTTGCTCATGTGTCGTTTTCAATGGTCACACAACCTAAGTGTTGTCATTTGATTCATTTCCCCTGGAAGTAGGCCACCCGTCACCCTGGTGTACCATAACCTCACTTTGCTCTATTTCCAAGTGTTAGTGTGGCTGGGTGTACAGTCGGCGAAAATAGTGTAACGTATTGTCCACTTTTGTACATCTAGGGACTCTGAACCATTATCTGCACAAAATGTTACATTCGTAATAAATACAACTTGTGTGTGTGTGTGTGTGTGTGTGTGTGTGTGTGTGTGTGTGTGTGTGTGTGTGTGTGTGTGTGTGTGTGTGTGTGTGTGTCATCTGGGGAATAGTATAACTGAAAAACCAAAAGTGGCTTAAAAACCAAAATTGGTATTTAAGTTTAGATTATTTCAAGGGTGCAACACGAAAATTTTGAAGAAAATAGCCCCACCCTAAACTACCCTTTATATGGAAAATTTTTCAAAAATTTTCATTTTCTCCAAGATGGCTGTAAGGATTTCGATTAAAATGTCATATATTTGAGATATTTTTATGGCAAATGAAATGTATATTTTGAATTTTCTGGCTATAGCCTATGTAGTCCTGTTTACTCTGGATGACAATTGAGTAACTGTTAAACCGTAAGAGATAGGCAAAATCTTACTATACAAAAATTATGGATCTAGTTGAAACACAAAAATCATATCCAAATTCCTTGTTATTTGTGGGACTTTTGAAGAATACGCTTCTCTCATCCGGAACATCGTTATTCATCTTTCTATATCCTAGCCGTGCAAAGAGAACGGAATTTGAAAACTTTAAAAGATTTCACTGTCGCTGATGTTTCTCTGATATTTGGAAGTACAAAATAATCAGTTTACACACAATGAGCAGTTATTGCATATGCCCCACAAGTGTTGCGCGGAATAATACAAAAATGTGTTTCTTAAAGCGCATCCGGTACAGTATTTCATTAGATCTGTGCTTAGCCACTTACAAAGGGAAAGGCCAGGGTTCGATTCCCGTTATCTACGTGGGTATTTTATCCAGCTGTAAGACCCGATCCGGGGTACACTAAGCCTCGTTATTTCCCTTACGAACTAAGAAGAACTTTGAAGAACTTCTAGAAATACACCTCTCGAATGATCTAGAAAACCCATTTTGGTTCTGTTGCCATGATTGTTGGCATCACTCACAACAGTGGCGTGTGGGAACCTGAGCTAGAACGCCTTTGGCACATGCGCCGCCAGCAGGGCCCCAACCGTCCTTTGTTGTGCGTGGGCGTCGCAGTATATTTCTATGTTAATAGGTGGATTTTGATCGATACATACTGATTTATTTATCCTATAAATGCTATAGTTATATCGTAGGTAATATTTCAAGTATAAACCAATACTTTGAGGCACGTACAATATTTCATTACTGTGCAATATTGCAGATTTTGGAACAGAAGACACTTCTACCAGGATTTGCTTATCCGTCACGTATTTAACGGAAAGAATCGGTCCATAAAAGGAGACGTATGGTAAACTGTTAATTTATGGTGAAAACGATTTGATGTTTCCAGAACTTTATGGACCATTCAGTTGCAAATGGCTTGCTCCCCAGTTAAAAATACCTGCAGTCAACGCAGCTATTACCAACAAATTAACGAGAGAAACCAATAACTCATAAACGTTAATCAGAATATATCGAACACTAATATCCACGTAATGTGTTTCATAAAATTAAAACGAGATTAAATTTTCTGCTACGCTCGAAGCCTACTGTATTCCCATATTCCCCTTGTACCTGCAAGAAGATCAATAATAACATAATTTCTGAAAATGTTTATCTCAACTAACACGAATAAGATGCCGGAATGGGTGTGCTTGGTGGAATCTATACGTCACACATTTGCACATATCTACGTAAACAGTTGAAGGCCAGATAGCGAGCGGCTGACACAAACAGTTGATGAAAGTTGCGCTTTTTCTGTAAGGGCCTGGATAATGACGGTTGTTAGAATTGGTTTTTATTACAGATTCGCTTTCAGTGACATTGATCTGCGCTGTGCTGTTTTTATTTTTGCAAATGCCGATAACGAGAGCAAGCGAGGGTTGCCCGTTCGTACACAAGAAAGTTGAACATCACTCTGGTCCTATCTCTCTGACGTCACAAAGTTCGCTTGCAAACAGACTTCCTCTCATTTAATAACAAAAGTGTGCTGGCTGCCTGGCTGCACGCACATGAGACAGTCTACATCCGGTTCATTTTGGAGTTTCAATCACAACACAGCGTTCATGTTACTTTCTCTACTCACTCCTCTACAAACTCTTATTCCTCTATCTACTTCATGTTAATACAGATAAACATTTGTACAAATTATCTTATTACTCATTTTCTTGTAGGTACAAGGTGAATAAGAGAATACAGTACAATTTGTGCGATAGTCAAATCTTTTAAAGCTTTGAGATTCCGTTCTCTTTGCACACCTAACATAAAAAAGAACGATGTTCCATTTCTCGAAAGTTTTAACGTTTCCGAAGTTGACACACATAACAAGGAATATCTCCGAAATGGTTCACCCTACAAGAAAATTTATCGAGAGATAAATTGTGTATTTTAGCAAGATCTACATTTTTGTACAGTAAGATTTGGTCTATCTCTAACGGTTTACCAGTTATGCAAAAGTCGTCCAGAGTAAATACGACTACAGGGGCTATAGCCAGAAAATTCAAGATATACATTTCATTTGTCATAAAAATATCTCAAACATATGACATTTTAATAAAAATCGTTAGAGCCATTTTCAAGAAAATCAAAATTTTCGAAAAATTTTCCATGTAAAGGGTAGTTTAGAGGAGAGCTATTTTGTTCAAAATCTTCGTGTCGCATCCTTGAAAGACATTAAACTTAAATACCAACTTTGGTTTTAGCCGACTTTTCGTTTTTGAGTTATGCTGTCCACAGACACACACACGGACCTTTTTCTAAAAATGCTTTTTTTTTGGATTCAGGGGGCCTCAAAACCTATATTTCCGGTGAAATCTCGACATGGAATGTTTGGGTGGAATACAATACTTGCCCTACTTACCAGTAGAGTAAGTAAAATAAAGAAAGTTGTGGAGCAGTTTGATGGTTTGAAATTGAAGTGAGTTGTAGAGGTGATTGCTGTTTTAATGAGGTACAAAGTGGCACAATGACGTGGCATGGAGGGGAAGCGGAATGTGGCTCTACCTGGAGGGAACACAGTGATGGAATATAATCCCGTCTTTGTACACAACTCGCAGCCCGAGGTGTTGGCCAAAGGACGTAAACTGTTTACCTCACCTCACTTCACACACTCCGTCCATTTTTGAAAATAGATCGTTCGTGTAACATCAAAAGTAGCTGGTCGTTCTTCTGTTAATATCGCTTCATCATGTCCCGAGTGGCTGTAAACTGGATCAAGTTTTAATATCGCTAAAAAGAAGCCTTTGTATTTTAAGTGTTTTATTTTCTCTACCACCCAAACACTGCATACTGAAATTTCACTCAAAATACAAGTTTTGAAGTCGTGAACCAGATAGTAAAGTTTTTCTATAGAGTGAACGATTTCGGAGTTATTCCTTGTTTTTTTTTCAGTTTCGCAAAAATTAAAATGTTCGTGAAATGGAACATCGATATTCATTTTTTGACTATCGCTCAAAGCCTACTGTTTTCTAATATTCCCCTTGTACCTACAAGGAAATAATCAACAAGATAATTTGTACAAATGTTTATCTCAACTAACACGAAGAAGATATAGGAATAAGAGTTTGTAAGAATGTTAGTATAAGAGTAGAGAAAGTCATGTGAGTGTAACAAATCAGATATCTGTATTAACATGAAGAAGATATAGGAATAAGAGTTTGTAAGAGTGGTTAGTAGAAGAGTAGAGAAAGTCATGTGAGTGTAACACATCAGATATCTGTATTAACATGAAGAAGATATAGTAATAAGAGTTTGTAAGAATGATTAGTACAAGAGTAGAGAAAGTCATGTGAGTGTAACACGTCAGATATCTGTATTAACATGAAGAAGATATAGGAATAAGAGTTTGTAAGAATGGTTAGTACAAGAGTAGAGAAAGTCATGTGAGTGCAACACATCAGATATCTGTATTAACATGAAGAAGATATAGGAATAAGAGTTTGTAAGAATGGTTAGTACAAGAGTAGAGAAAGTCATGTGAGTGTAACACATCAGATATCTGTACTAACACGAAGAAGATATAGGAATAAGAGTTTGTAAGAATGGTTAGTACAAGAGTAGAGAAAGTCATGTGAGTGCAACACATCAGATATCTGTATTAACATGAAGAAGATATAGGAATAAGAGTTTGTAAGAATGGTTAGTACAAGAGTAGAGAAAGTCATGTGAGTGTAACACATCAGATATCCGTATTAACATGAAGAAGATATAGGAATAAGAGTTTGTAAGAATGGTTAGTACAAGAGTAGAGAAAGTCATGTGAGTCCAACACATCAGATATCTGTGTTAACATGAAGAAGATATAGGAATAAGAGTTTGTAAGAATGGTTAGTACAAGAGTAGAGAAAGTCATGTGAGTGCAACACATCAGATATCTGTATTAACATGAAGAAGATATAGGAATAAGAGTTTGTAAGAATGGTTAGTACAAGAGTAGAGAAAGTCATGTGAGTGTAACACATCAGATATCCGTATTAACATGAAGAAGATATAGGAATAAGAGTTTGTAAGAATGGTTAGTACAAGAGTAGAGAAAGTCATGTGAGTGCAACACATCAGATATCTGTATTAACATGAAGAAGATATAGGAATAAGAGTTTGTAAGAATGGTTAGTACAAGAGTAGAGAAAGTCATGTGAGTGCAACACATCAGATATCTGTATTAACATGAAGAAGATATAGGAATAAGAGTTTGTAAGAATGGTTAGTACAAGAGTAGAGAAAGTCATGTGAGTGTAACACATCAGATATCTGTATTAACATGAAGAAGATATAGGAATAAGAGTTTGTAAGAATGGTTAGTACAAGAGTAGAGAAAGTCATGTGAGTGTAACACATCAGATATCTGTATTAACATGAAGAAGATATAGGAATAAGAGTTTGTAAGAATGGTTAGTACAAAAGTAGAGAAAGTCATGTGAGTGTAACACATCAGATATCTGTATTAACATGAAGAAGATATAGGAATAAGAGTTTGTAAGAATGGTTAGTACAAGAGTAGAGAAAGTCTTGTGAGTGTAACACATCAGATATCTGTATTAACATGAAGAAGATATAGGAATAAGAGTTTGTAAGAATGGTTAGTACAAGAGTAGAGAAAGTCATGTGAGTGTAACACATCAGATATCTGTATTAACATGAAGAAGATATAGGAATAAGAGTTTGTAAGAATGGTTAGTATAAGAGTAGAGAAAGTCATGTGAGTGCAACACATCAGATTTTTTAATCTCTTGCCTACCTAAACAGAACGAATTTTCAAACCTATTTCATAGCAATTATTTAAAAAAAAATTCACCATCGCTTAAGCCCAATGTGTTCCCATATTCCCTTTGTAGCTATTTACCTATAAGCAGCTCAAGCATTGCCAATATTCAGTTATGTTCCCACGGAGTTAGAAAAGTACAAAGTAACAGTGAGGTTATGTTTACCTGATCTTCTCTCCGACATTGACGATGGAGTCATAAGTCATTTGCTCTTTCTTTTCTTTAGACTTTCTTGTGTTTTATTAGTAGCTTTGTATATTGGTTACTGGGAATGAATAAGGTTACATTCACGTTACTTAAACTCATATTATTTCTTATCAATAAGCTTTCTGTTTTAGACGAGCTGGAAGTGATATTGATGAGAAATCATTACAAAATGTGATGCATGTGAAACTCGTAGTGCTCTCCATAGCTTTTTGTGCTTTTTTAACCCTTTTAACCCTGTTTTAAATGCCTTCAAAGAAACACAAGAGTAATGCCGGGAATTTCACCTAATGTTTAAATAAATAGTAACTTATTATTTTAATATATTATTATTATTATTATTATTATTATTATTATTATTATTATTATTATTATTATTATTATTATTATTATTATTATTATTATTATTATTATTATTATTATTATTATTATTATTATTATTATTATTATTATTATTATTATTATTATTATTATTATTATTATTATTATTATTATTATTATTATTATTATTATTATTATTATTATTATTATTATTATTATTATTATTATTATTATTATTATTATTATTATTATTATTATTATTATTATTATTTTAATATATATTTTAATACTATCCTACTCTTGTTTTTATGGAATATTTGCCAGTATCAGACTCTAAACTGCAAAACGTAGTTATGAGTGAATCTGTGTTGGTCTTTTTATTCCAAAATGGAAGACTTTATAGTCATAAATATGTTTGCAGCACATCTTGCTTCAATCAAATGGCTGGAAGCGTCGGTCCTCTCTTGGCTGTGGGCCCAGAGTTACCAACCCCTGCACTCGACCATTTATTCTGTTTTCTCGCTGAAAAGTCGGTAATATAGCTAGCTAATCCTCAGGGTTAAAACAAAGCACTGTTTTTTCTTTCTTCCATTTGCCTTTGACAGGAGTCTCCGAGTGCGTTTCTGGCAAAACATGAAAAACCCAAATGTTGAAACCCATCCTTTTTTTCTTTCGTTTTTCCTGTGAAGCTTTCAACTGCACAAGCATTTTTGTTAAAGGTGGAAAACTCGCACAGGAGTACAAAAGTACTCTCTCTCTCTCTCTGTCTGTCTCTCTCTGTCTGTCTCTCTCCCTCTCTCTCTCTCTCTGGTAGTTCTGCGTCTGTCTCTCTCCCCTCTACCTCCAATCTATCACGGCGTTTCCAGGTGGATTCGAAATAATTTGAGTTCTCATTCCGGATTGAATGCTGCACGGAAACGCGAATTGACATCGAACTGAATCCTTGGATCCAATCCTCTTAGAAGTGGGATCGGATTGACATTTTGTTGCATGGAAACACTTACTGCATTTAAACCGACTTGAATCCGCCAAAGCTACTAACTTGTACTGTAACGCGCTGCACGTTCGTCATTTTGTTTTCTTAGTGAAAGTTTTGTAATAAAACACAACAGTCACTTTTATTGTTTCTATAATCTCACAATACATTTTTATAAAAACATTTTCTCACCTCAAAACACGCAGAAAACATTTTCTTACAGGTTCGCCAACATAAAAGCTTGCATTATTTATGCTATCTAAATCGATCTCATTTCGGATTGAATTCAACATGGAAACGTGAATCGTATTGAGAATGGGGTTAGACTCAAATCGATATCAATTCACCATGGAAACGTAGTAATTAGAAAGAGACAAAGTTTTTACATGTATACTTACGTTAATTAGTACCACGAATGCTTTCCAAATCATCGAGAAATTCTAGAAATCTGCAGTTCAGTACAAAACATAGCCATTCTAGTGGGCCTCTGTTCCTGCGCATGCGTTGGCACTGAAGAAAAATGCTGTGATTTCTTGACATTGCAACATGGTGCTTGTGTCAAACAAGTATTGGTTAAAAAGAAATGTAGGCCGTGGGAAGTGCTAAAATGTTGTTCCAGACACACTATAAGGTATTCCAATAACTTTACATGATATAGTCACTGGTAAATAAAGCCAAGAAGTTGCATAAGTTTGTGTTGTGTAAGGTGTAAACTCGCTCTTGTTTACCGGAAAGGCGGTTAGCTCCCAGGTGTGTAAATGCGGTCAATGAGTTTTCAATAAGTAAACTTTACTTAGTTATGTATGTACATTATTCACGTACAATTAATATGATTAGCTCAATATATGTTAAAAAGGAAAATATTTCTGTAACCGCAACGCAAACAAACGCGAATATCAGCAAAAACATTATTTAATGAAGCGTGGAATGTGACCCCGGTTATTTGTACTCATGTGCACTATCGATACAACAGGCGTTTGTTTTTGTTCTTTTCCAGACTTAGATGACCAGAGTGTGCCTACTCGGGGTCGTAGGTCGGTATTAGGACACTACATTTCCACGGGGAATTGAAATCGATTTCAGTCCAATCTCATTCTCAATTCGACCCCGTTTCCATGTTGAATTCAATCCGGAATGAGATCGATTTGGATATGCCAGGATGAAGCAAGATTTCATGTTGCTCATTCCGTTTACGTTCGTGAATGTCCAAAAATGCGTTTTCTACGTATTTTAAACATCTTTTGAAATTAGTGAATGTAGAAAAATATATTAAGAGATTAAAGAAACAACAAAAGTGATCTTGTTGTGATTTACTAAATCACTTTCACTAAAAAAGACGAACGTGCAGCGTGTTACAACCAGTGCAATAGACGTTAGCATCTTTGGTGGATTCAAATCGATTTGAAGCCGGTTTTCCATGCAACGAAATTTTGATCCGATTCCACTTCCAAGAGGGTCGGATCCAAGGATTCAGTTTGAACTTGAATGCGCATTTCCATGCAGCATTCGATTGGACTCAGAGTTCAAATCGAGTGAATTTCCCATAGAAACGTAATGATAAATCCTGGATAGAACAAGCTCCCTTCCGTTTTGGACTTTGGTGACTAGAGCCCATGCGCACTCTTAGAGTTGGTATTATAAAGGTGTTAAACGCCTGGTTTGGTTTTAGGCTTTAAGAACGTTAATATTGAACTGAAATTCAGTTTACCTTTACTGGAACTCATATTCGTTTAACACTATGTTGTACCCAGCTGTACATGTGGCTATTTGAGCATTTATGGTGAATCTCAAACACCAAGAGACGTAAACTTTCTCAAATAGACCTAATTACTTTCAGATGTGGAATGAATATGAGTTTTTAAACACTTTGTCTTACGAAACAGAGAGTCCTAACCTCATTTCGTCAAATTCGAAACCGGGTACAGAAATCAACGAGAAGATACAAACCATATAGTTTAATATTGGCTTTATTACAATAACAACACACACACACACACACACACACACACACACACACACACAAATAAATGGTATTAAGTAGTGTAAAGTAACTGTACATACAACATACCTTGTTTACTACAAAAAAGTAAAGAAAACACTGAAATTGCTACAAGATTTGTTACTGCTAAGTTTATTTTTCGTTGTGAATAGTTGTATTAATTGAACACTAAACTGTTTCACTCGTTTTTCATCCAATATGCCATTATTCCGAAACATACCTGTTTTGTAAGCTAGCAGGTCTGCCAACAGTATTTAGTTGTGCAGTAAGAAGACCAACGATTCTCTTTTTTCTCTCGGTATTCAGATATAGGTTATAAAATGGCGCATGCGCTTAAGCTTTTAGTTAGGTTTAAGTAAACTCCCAGTCAAACGACGTCTTTTGGAAGAATAACTAATAGAAGTTATATAAAGATAAGCGATTGTGTGAGGAGAATGCCGTGCACTATTCAATTGGAAGTGTTTGTCACCAAACAGACGTGCTGTTGTGTGTACAAATGAAGGCAAGTTCGATAAGGACGCCGACCGTATTTCAGGACAATTTATGTCCGTGTTGTATTCAGTTACTCACTCTCGGTGAGGAACAACACAGCAAACACTACGATTAGATTACTGTCGCAAATTTTCACATATCAGCCAATGATAAATTCACTGATTAGGGTGTATACAGATCGCCGTCTACTTTAGGCAACCTATATCTCATCAGTAGCAATGTTTGGAAAGTTTGTTCTGGTGTTGGTAACATATAGACTGACTTAAAATGAAAATATCACAAATATACGATAGCACTGCAGTATGAAATTAAGCACCCCAACGTTCGCCTAAGTGACAAGGGGAAACTGCGAGTATTCTTATTGCAAGTGTGTATGTGAGTTTGCTTGGGTGGTTTTTGACGTAAAATTGCATGGTGACATCCGGGATATTTAGTGAATTTCGATTAATATTCCGAAATTATATTATTCCATCGATGTTATTCCATAGTTAAGTTAGTTTACTCACCTTTGGTACGTCCGATGATTTCTGATAACAAATTACCTGAGCCAGAACCTTGAGAATCCTCTGCGAGTGAAGAGGATGGAAAATCTATACTTCAAGATACGTATATTAGAATATTTCTACTCACTAGTTTCAGTTACACTTCTCAGAGAAGTTCCAAATCGTAATTATCACAAATGATATTCTTTTAACAAAAATATCGCATGTTCTCCTGTCATAGAGGTTACGTACATTATAAAGTTTTATGCATCGTTCATTATTGTTACAACAAAATGACGTTCTGCAGAATTGCTTTCGTAAGAGAAATCATAGACGTCACAGATGTATGACGTAATATAGTTGTTGTTTCATTTGTTTCAACACTTAAAGGAAAACGGACGGAAATGATATCTGAAAACATGGATTGTATTCCGCTTGACATTTTGAAGGAAGTGCTGAGAGTTTATTGATTAAAGAAAAAATCAGAATTGTTTACGAAAAAGAATATGAAACGCTTTGTGCACGGAGAAAGGAAAAATGCGTTACTTTGCGGGAGTGACGATTTCAGATAATGTTGTGTGGGGGTGATGACGTCATTGCTGTCTACGTTATTCATTTCCTGACACTGGCACTATTTATGTCGTCCTAATAAACTGTTTTAATACTAGGATTACATAAACACACTTAATTGTATTTTCTTTCGTTTTTAAAGGAAATATTTTATATAATATAGGAAATAAATTACAGTTTTAAGTAGGTTCAAATTATTAGTCTCCAATTTCCTACGGGAGTTTAGGATAAATATCGTGTCAGTGTGGGGATCGAACCCGGGACGCCGCAGACGTTGTCATGGCAGCACCTCCCGACCCTGGGAGTGAATTTTTGATGTTCTATATTTGTATATGTATGCAATCAATACTTTGTACACTTATAAGTTATAAACTAACGCACAATCCGTTTTATAGTTTTGAGGGAATTAATTCAATTTATTCCAAATGCAAAAATACCTTATATGTTCCTCAAAAACTAAAATATCACAACAGATTTATTATTTCATGAACTCTAAATGTATTGAAAGCAAAGTCTGAAATGGAGTCACATAATATTCAAATGACCCGGCATTTTAAACAAGCATTGTGTAAGTCAGTTATACTTTCTATGGTCATATTGCACAAGAAAATAAAGTTGGCATTATTGGAGTGTTAAGAGCTTTTGAACAATGATTGGCAGAATTTCATACTCTTAAGATTGTTGTGAACTTCTAGAAGCGCGACCTTTACTATCAACTGTCTAAAACACCAATTGTTCTACATACATGCTTCATGAACATATAATGACAGCAGACATCGGGATAAATCATAACGACATGGCCCTAGGATCAAATAATAGAGAGGAACTACAGAAAGATAGAGATATTATCGAACAATAAAGATGGTAGTCAGGATAGGAGGAAGAATACAGAAGGCGTACATCCTGAAACTAGATAACGAAGAAATGGAAATAGTGAAGGAATTTAGATACTTGGGCATCACAATACAGAGAATTGCTTCATGATTCACATACAGCAGCAATCAGAGCAATATGCAGCAATGAGATTATTTGAAACGACAATAGCTGCAATCGCTTATCACATAACTATGGACTTGTACTCATATGGGATGAACTGAAGATGAGTGAATTGAAAGATGCAGAACAAGCAAGTGTGCACCGAACAGAATGACGTCATGTGCTCGTGAGAGAGGATATAAGTACAAAGATGCTTCTACCTAGCACGGAAGTAGCAACAATAAGGAAACAAAAGACAACTACTTCGGTACGGACGCCATGACAGACTCGCAATTCACGGATTCCACCATCAAATGTGTACCAATGAGAAATAGCACATCGCGTGTGCAAAACATGCGGGAATAGTGCAAACAGCACCACTGCAACAAGTGTATTAATAGACAATCTGTTCTAATGGTCTTTGTATTATTACGTAGGTATATCATGATCACGTGAACCTGCTCTCTTTTGTCTAGTAGTCTGAGATTCACATGTTTACGCTGAACATGATTGTTTTTGCCAGAGACACGGTTAGGAGAAACAGATGATGGTGGTGCTGGTAGTCTGGGCCGGGTCGTCGAGCACTATGTCAGATAGACTATGTGTATATGTGTGTGTTGGAGCCGCCGTGTCGTGTTTCTTGAGTTAATCACAGGGTGCGTGTGTGCGTGCGTCTAATTTCACGCTTGTGATTCACAAATAGCAGCAGTAGCAAGGCGCACAGATAGATAATTGCCCGCATCTCGCTCGCTCATTAGTTTACAACACTAGTGTTTCAATTTGCTTTGCTAACTCTCTTTGATTGACAAATATCCATCTCTTTCCCATTACTCCCTTCTTCACAAACAGTTGAAGAACATCAACAGTTAATGTCTTTTAGTGATACAATAAAGTGAGAGAAAGTGAGGGGAGGGGGTAGCTAGGTAGTGGGGAAAGTGGTACGGCGGCAGGTAAGGTCGCCTTTGCCCTCATCCAGCTGACCATGTGAATCAATAATACCGATACTGAACAGCTCCCTTCTTTTCAATCAACTACCATTTTCGATTACTCGCTTGTCACATTAAAAAGATTTTCCGATACCTTTCATCTTGTGAAAGAGAGCGTGTTATCGCATATGTTGAACGTGAAAAGCCTTTCTGTCGATCATGTTGTTCTTTAAGAATTACCTGCGCTGACCCCAGGTGAGCGGACATCAAAGGCTGCCTCTCTCTACAGGGCTCAAATGTGACATTTACGCTTTTATGTCACAAGGTACTTTACTGGCTTTTATTGTAGTTTCCCTACTATTACTATATGTAGGTAATACTAGCTCAAACACACGTGTCCATGCTTTAACGCTTTATCCCTAAATAAATAAAATCTTGGGAAGACGCTATGCAAATACACCGTTGAAAAATCGTAAATACTACAGTAAGAAAAGCGAGTAGAGAAAGCCATGTGAATATAGTACATTGCATTTATATGTCAATCAAATAGAAAATTTCATGAATTTCTTGTAGTAGAAGGAAGTGTGATTGTGTTTCATAAAAGAAGAGTGAGCAGGGAAAACTGTGTGAATGTAATACACATTTCTTTTTCAATGATAGAAAATTCTAGCAGTTGTATGTAGAAGGGCGAGTAGAGAAGAATATGTGAATGTGTTACGTAAAAGATAAATGAGTGGAGAAAAGTGTGTGAATGTAATACATATTTCTGTTTCAATCATAGAAAATTGTGTGAATTGTATGTAGAAGGGCGAGTAGAGAACATGTGAATGTATGACGTAAAACAGAAGTGAGTAGAGAAGATCGTGTGAATTATTTTTGTTGCATTTCTATTTCAAGCATAGACAATTGTATTAATTGTATGTTGAAGGGCGAGTAGAAAAGGATGTGTGAATGTGTAACGTAAAAGAAAAGTGAGTAGAGAAAACCATGTGAATTATTTTTGTTGCATTTTTATTTCAAACATAGAAAATTCTATGAATTGCTTGTTGAAGGGCGAGTAGAGAAAGGTATGTGAATGTGTAAGATAGAAGAAAAGCGGGTAGAGAAAACTGTGTGAATGTAATATACATTTCTATTTCAATTGTAGAAAATTGTATGAATGATATGTAGAAGGGCGAGTAGAGAAATATATGTGAATGTGTAAGATAAAAGAAAAGCGGGTAGAGAAAACTGTGTGAATGTAACACACATTTCTATTTCCATTTATTTTTATTTGGCGATTTAGCGACTTTTGAGTGACACTAGTTGGCAACACTAGTGAGCATGAACACGCTAGGAATGTTGGTAGCACTGCACATTGCTGCAGCTTGTCGCACGGGAACAGTGCAATAAGATAGATACGTGCAATAGTTGGAGCAGAGAAAGACGTGTGAATGGAAGAGATAAGAGTTTTCAATGTTTCGCAGCACATTGTTTATGGAAAATATCGAGACTGGTTGGTACTCCTGCCTGCCTGCGGGGGAGAGGTGTGACAAGCACGAAACTGGGGCATCCCCCCCCCCCTTCCTTAAACAAGCATGTCAGCCAACCTGTCGAACGTGCTCCTCCGACAAGCTTTATCACCAAATTCGATTTACAACTGACAAGATAATTTATGCAAAAATGAGGGATTTAAGGCATGGAAGAGACATTAGGGAATTTCACTTTATCTCCCTTTTTCCTTGCTAACAAAGGACGAGCACAAGAATCTCACGAGATATTCACTTCTCTCTGCTTTATTTTCCCTTCGTCTTCAAACACTTTTTATAAAAGTCTTTAAAGAATTTAATAAATTGCAAGTACTAACTTTAATCGTATTTGTATCTGCACTCAAATCCCACTGCATTCCCATATTCCCCTTGTACCTACAAGGAAATAAGCAATAAGTACAAATGTTTATGTCAACTAACATGCAGCAGATATAGGAATAAGAGTTTGTAAGAATGGTTAGTACAAGAGTGAGCAGAGGTTTAAAACTAGGATAAGATGAGATGAGAAAGTGGTGAGTTGGACAATTAAATGAGTGTGTGTCCATTACAAGAAGTGGAGGACACCAGAGCTCCTCCCCTGATCTATGTGCCCCATTTATCTTGTGAAAACCCCACGCAGGCAGCCGACCTGCGTCTTACGTCTCAATTCTGATACTACGTACGTACTCCAAACACCAACAAGTGCTTCCCCCTTAACCTTCACCTTAACTCAAACCAGCATTGTTACAAACCTCCTTAAAAAAAACTTTACACAAATACACGTTTTGAGATCCCCTAAACAAAAAAGGCTTCTATAAATAGGTCTGTGTGTCTAACTGTGTGAGCAAAGTAACTCGAAAATTGATGTGTTACTCACACGACTTTCTCTACTCTTGTACTAACCACTCTTACAAACTCTTATTCCTATATCTTCTTCATGTTAATACAGATATCTGATGTGTTACACTCACATGACTTTCTCTACTCTTGTACTAACCATTCTTACAAACTCTTATTCCTATATCTTCTTCATGTTAATACAGATATCTGATGTGTTACACTCACATGACTTTCTCTACTCTTGTACTAACCATTCTTACAAACTCTTATTCCTATATCTTCTTCATGTTAATACACATATCTGATGTGTTACACTCACATGACTTTCTCTACTCTTGTACTAACCATTCTTACAAACTCTTATTCCTATATCTTCTTCATGTTAATACAGATATCTGATGTGTTACACTCACATGACTTTCTCTACTCTTGTACTAACCATTCTTACAAACTCTTATTCCTATATCTTCTTCATGTTAATACAGATATCTGATGTGTTACACTCACATGACTTTCTCTACTCTTGTACTAACCATTCTTACAAACTCTTATTGCTATATCTTCTTCATGTTAATACAGATATCTGATGTGTTACACTCACATGACTTTCTCTACTCTTGTACTAACCATTCTTACAAACTCTTATTCCTATATCTTCTTCATGTTAATACAGATATCTGATGTGTTACACTCACATGACTTTCTCTACTCTTGTACTAACCATTCTTACAAACTCTTATTCCTATATCTTCTTCATGTTAATACAGATATCTGATGTGTTGCACTCACATGACTTTCTCTACTCTTGTACTAACCATTCTTACAAACTCTTATTCCTATATCTTCTTCATGTTAATACGGATATCTGATGTGTTACACTCACATGACTTTCTCTACTCTTGTACTAACTATTCTTACAAACTCTTATTCCTATATCTTCTTCATGTTAATACAGATATCTGATGTGTTACACTCACATGACTTTCTCTACTCTTGTACTAACCATTCTTACAAACTCTTATTGCTATATCTTCTTCATGTTAATACAGATATCTGATGTGATGCACTCACATGACTTTCTCTACTCTTGTACTAACCATTCTTACAAACTCTTATTCCTATATCTTCTTCATGTTAATACAGATATCTGATGTGTTACACTCACATGGCTTTCTCTACTCTTGTACTAACCATTCTTACTAACTCTTATTCCTATATCTTCTTCATGTTAATACAGATATCTGATGTGTTACACTCACATGACTTTCTCTACTCTTGTACTAAACATTCTTACAAACTCTTATTCCTATATCTTCTTCATGTTAATACAGATATCTGATGTGTTGCACTCACATGACTTTCTCTACTCTTGTACTAACCATTCTTACAAACTCTTATTCCTATATCTTCTTCATGTTAATACAGATATCTGATGTGTTACACTCACATGACTTTCTCTACTCTTGTACTAACCATTCTTACAAACTCTTATTCCTATATCTTCATGTTAATACAGATATCTGATGTGTTACACTCACATGACTTTCTCTACTCTTGTACTAACCATTCTTACAAACTCTTATTCCTATATCTTCTTCATGTTAATACAGATATCTGATGTGTTACACTCACATGACTTTCTCTACTCTTGTACTAACCATTCTTACAAACTCTTATTCCTATATCTTCTTCATGTTAATACAGATATCTGATGTGTTACACTCACATGACTTTCTCTACTCTTGTACTAACCATTCTTACAAACTCTTATTCCTATATCTTCTTCATGTTAATACAGATATCTGATGTGTTACACTCACATGACTTTCTCTACTCTTGTACTAACCATTCTTACAAACTCTTATTCCTATATCTTCTTCATGTTAATACGGATATCTGATGTGTTACACTCACATGACTTTCTCTACTCTTGTACTAACTATTCTTACAAACTCTTATTCCTATATCTTCTTCATGTTAATACAGATATCTGATGTGTTACACTCACATGACTTTCTCTACTCTTGTACTAACCATTCTTACAAACTCTTATTCCTATATCTTCTTCATGTTAATACAGATATCTGATGTGTTACACTCACATGACTTTCTCTACTCTTGTACTAACCATTCTTACAAACTCTTATTCCTATATCTTCTTCATGTTAACACGGATATCTGATGTGTTACACTCACATGACTTTCTCTACTCTTGTACTAACTATTCTTACAAACTCTTATTCCTATATCTTCTTCATGTTAATACAGATATCTGATGTGTTACACTCACATGACTTTCTCTACTCTTGTACTAACCATTCTTACAAACTCTTATTCCTATATCTTCTTCGTGTTAATACAGATATCTGATGTGTTGCACTCACATGGCTTTCTCTACTCTTGTACTAACCATTCTTACAAACTCTTATTCCTATATCTTCTTCGTGTTAGTTGAGATAAACATTTGTACAAATTATCTTATTGCTTATTTCCTTGTACATGACATTCCACTCCGTTAGCACCACTAAAATATTCAATGAATTTACATTTTACATTTGACGAAAGTATAAGTTTTCCAAAGCTCACAGAACTAACAAGAAATACCTCCGAAATGGTTCACAACACACAAAAATTCATTTGGTGAACGAGATCTACGTTTTGTATAGTAAGATTTGGTCTATCTCTTACAGCTTACCAACTATACAAAAGTCACCCGGAGTAAATAGGACTAAATAGATTATACCTAGAAAATTCAAAATATACATTTAATCTTCCATAAAATATCTTATAGAGGTGACACTTTAATCAAAATCGTTACAACCATTTTCGAGAAAATAAAAGTTTTCCAAGTTAAGAGTACTTTAGGGTGGAGCCATTTTTTTCAAAATCTTCGTGTGGCATCCTTAAAAATTTTAAAATTACATACCAACTTTGGTTTTTAAACCAGTTTTCGTTTTTTGAACTATGCTGACCAGAGGCTCACACAGGGACCTTTTCCTATTCTGGGGGCCTGAAAATCCGGTAAAATTTCGATATTTAATTTTTTTGTGAAATAAAATAGTTCCTCTACTTACTATATCTGGTAGAGAACGTGAAAAACTGCTTTTGAGAACTCATACCGCTTCCAAATGAGCATATGTGGCGAAATTTTAATACTGTAAATAAAACTGATACTGGGTAGAAAATTAAATTAAATTTTTTTGTTGTTTAAGGACGCTGTCAATTGCCATATTTACATCAGCGTCGCCAGTGTGTCGGAATTTCGTCCCGCAGGAGTTCTTTTACACGCCAGTAAATCTACTGACATGGAGCTGTCGTTTTCAACCACACTTAAAAACCATTGATCTAGGCCGGATTTGAACTAGCGACCTTGGGATCAGTAGGCCAGCGTCTAACCAACTGAGCCACCCAGACCGACGGTACTGGGTAGACAAAATTATGTGAGATAGATAACCGTGCACTTACAAGGCAATACACTTAAACGCTCTGAGATTAGTTAGTGAAAATGTAGTAAATATTTTGAAGTCTTTGGAACCTAAGTGTTAATCGGGATAGTTTTGATGAAAATTGTGAATAAAGTTCTGATGGTGTGAACATGGGCAAGTGTGTGTATGTGTGCGCGCGTGTGTGTCTGTGCGTCTGACCTCTGGCGTGGGTCGAAGGTGTACTGTATGACATTAATTATATTCACAACGGGATTAGTCCTTGTCGAATAACTATGTGCGAAGGATTATCACAGGACGGGACGGTACATTAAATGAAACATGAAATATCAGATCTGTTTAATGGACATTTCCATTAATAATCTACATATAACACAGTTATATTCAATACGTGGTACCTACATAAACCCTTCATAATATCAAAGAGTTATGAAATCGTATTATAAATTTGCAGGCTTCTAATCACTTTTGTAATTTTCTTTGTATCAACATGAAAACATAATTAATCCCACGTATTTTGTGCTACTCTCATTGAAACACTGTGTGTTTGCGTACAGTCCTCGTTGAAAGACATATGAGTGTGTGTATCATCAGAGACAGTTGCAGATATTGAACAGCGGTGTCAGAGTCAGTCAGTCTCGAAGTGAAGCAGTTTTGCTGAGTGTTGAGTGACCGTAGCGTCAGGTGTTTGTTTCACAGAGAGAACTGAAAGACAGGGAAGTGAGTGTCAAGGTTATGATTAGAACGCGGATTTCTAATCACAGTAAGATAGTAAAAAATCAAACTAACAAGCACAAAAATGATGAAAATAAGCACCAAATTAAGCATAAAAATAAATTAATCATTAGTAAAAGACAACTGTTTGTTTCTTTCCTGAAACATTTGAGGAACTTTACACAAATGGCCGTGAACATTGGTAACTGTAGTTTTGGACAGCCGTGAAGCGACAGATAGCTTCACAATAGAGCCAGGGAACGTCTAGTTGCGGAATATTGCAACCCTTTCACGTAACTTCTATCACAGTGACATCTGCTTTCTCTTTGTCTGGTTGTTCATTTCCTTCTTTAATATTCACACTTTATTGCGCACACTGCGACCCAACATATTGTAGCGATGTGCTACGTTTGTGAAAGAGGGGAGGTTGTATTTACCTCCTTCCATTATACGCGAACTTTGGCTCTCTTTAACCTTATGTGATGAACATGTGTTCATTAGTGACTTACTATTAACAAGTCTATATTTATATTTGGTGAAGCATCATAGGCACTAGCTGATTCACCTTCCAGCTGAAGGAGGGGTACGGAATAGCAGCTGATTACGTAAGCGTCTGCAAAGAGACAAGGTTGGACTTCGGTGATGTATTTACCACTGAAGCTAAATGTCGTTCTTCGCTTCTTGATTTATCGATGTGTCGGCCGTAGATGCTTAAATGTCGTTGGTGACATGGTGTTGCCCTTTGATGTGTTTCGCTCCGGCTAGTCAGCTTGAGATCTCTTACTTTTATCTCGGGTTTGCGTAAGTGTGATGGACAACCCAAGAACAACTTTATATATATTATTTATTTATTTTAAATATTTTCGGGAGCTATGCCGATTCTATATGTAGAGGAATCTCACTCACGTCCGCACAGCACAACCTCCCGTACTGGTCTGTGTAGTGACGCTTTCTCCCTTACCCACGCTAAGAAAACCGTTCTCTTCCAATTTGAATGTCATGACGTCATCCAAGAAAGCCTCGTATCCAAAATGCTATTTCCTTTTCCCGCAATTTAGAAATGTCCCTTTCTATTATAACATGTTCTTTTATGAATTTCGAATATATAATTACCTTTTTAGGATTAAACGATGTTTACTTTATATTTCATTAAATATATCGCGCGACTTTTAAGGTTTTCAGACCTGACTTTCGAACGTGTATTTAAACTATGTAGTATGACGTCATGACTCGTTAATTTCAAACCAATAATGCGTTTATCCTACAAATTTAACGACTATTATTTACTCATATCTTGCTCACCTTACAACACTTCCTGCTCTATTATCTATTTATGTTATTACTTAACACTTATCGCAAATCTCACATCCGGCAATTAAATTAAAACGTGTCTTTTTCAAAAGCCCATTCGATTGGAAATCTAAATTTCGATATCAAATGCCCCCATTTATGTTATTTTATTATTTCATAATAAAATAATGTAAATGTCTTGCCCGAAAAAAAAATTAAAAATTACTCCTGTATTTTGAATAATCGGCAACACTCCCATTATATACAATTTTCAATTACACTGTTTTTGAAATTGGTTATTAACACATTTTCTCATTAATCTTTTTAACATGACAAACAATTGTACACTTGACTAAACATTAATCCTTAAATACTAGTTACAATATGTTATGGTTTCTTCTGTGAAGCTTTTATATAAAGGTTAAATTTCAAGAGTCTTTCTTTATATTTCCTTCTTTTAGTTCATGTTTGCTCACTTCGCTCTCACTATCACTTGCACTGTGATTTTTCACTTTTGTTATTGTAACACATATCTGTACTATATCCTTTAAGCACTAAAATGTACATATATTTATATAAATCCATTACACTCTTCAGACAAGTTCTTTCTTTGTCTTGCTGTGATAACTATCTATACATCTAAATATTTTAACAAATGTTTACAAAGTAAATATTCTGTTTTCTCTCTATGCGGAGATGAACAATTTAACAATCTTTCTGAAGCTGTTATTGTGAGCTCTATACAATATATTTTTAAGCTCTTTGTAGTAGATAGCAATTCACATTCTGCATTTTTCATGAATATGTAAGTACCTGACCAATATATGATTTTCAAGTAAGCTAACATTTACATTTTATCTCAAAGCTGATTGGGCGCCAATAGACAAATGACACTTCCAATTTTTTTTACATTAAATCAAGGTTCCAAGGCACCACACGGTTTCTTGTATGGTCGAAGGAGTTGTTTATGCCATCTTCCCAGACATTTTTCATTTTTAACATCTTTTAATTCATAGGTATGATAACCAGATTTTGATATAATTTCTGCAGGACCTTTATATAACAATTCCATCATTTTGTTCCTACCTCGCAATGCACTTGATAACTTATGGTCTTTAACTAGTACCCAATCGCCTATCTTAGGTTCCCATCTATGTTTTCTACTCTTTTTCTTTAATTTTCGCTTCTCTGCCTTTTTCTTGATTCGTTCAAAAGCAATTTTCGCTCTTTCTTCCTCACTTAACTGAATGTCATTAATTTTCAGTGTTTTTGGTACCCCGATCAATATTGGTTCTGGTTCAATTCCTAACATTAATTTTATTGGTGCAAACCCAGTAGTTACATTAATGGTGTGATTGATAATCTTTTCTATCAATGGACAATATTTCACCCAATCCTTGTGATTATGATGTGTAAGTACACGTAAATAAATTCCTACATCTCGGAGGACACGTTCTGTTGGATTCCCTGATGGAAAGTATGAGGAACAATGATATAACTTTATCTCATGATTTTCTAGGGTTTCTTTAAAGATTTTGCTCCGATGAACTGTAGCATTATCTGTTAAGATTGCCTGAATCTTGCCATATTTAGGCACATAATCTTTTATTATCTTTCCTACACATGTTTTGCTGCTGATATTCCTAACAGGATAAATTTTAATAAATTTACTAAAAACATCATGAAGAACAAACATATATCTACATCCAAATTGTCCTACTGGTAGCTCCCCATGTGCATCAGCAGTAACTAGTACATTTTTCCCTTCTCTTATGATTGTCTGAGGTTCTATATCAAATTTGATATTAAATGGTTTGGCCCTTTGACATAAATCACAGCTTGAACATATTTTTCTCACTTTCTTTGCCAAATGTTTTATATAAAAATGGTCACTAATTACCATGATTAGCTTTTCACTACCTGTATGAGCTAGTGTTTTGTGATAAGCAAGTATAAGTTTCTCTTGTAAAGCTTTTGGTACCATTACTTTCCATTTAGGTTCAATTCTTCCATGAAATTTATAGATTTTTCCCTCATAAATACCTATATTATCTTTTAGATTTTCTGTGATTGGTTGTGCCTTTTCTCTCAATTTCTTAAGTTCATCGTCCTCTGTCTGTAATTGTTCCAAATTTCGAAATTCTTTAGCTAATTGTGTCCCTTCTAAGGTTTTCAAATATAGTATGGTTACATCATGTTTGTTGTCACTAATTGTATCTGGTATTGTATAATTGGTTTTCATCCTTGATAACAAATCACTAAAAATATTTTGACTTCCTGCTATGTGTTTGATTTCTATGTTATGGGATGTGATCTCATGTATATATCTAGAAATACGTGTGCTTGTGAGTTTGCAAGAGTTCATAAATGCCAAACTAACATGATCTGTGTAAACTATTACTGGGTTGTTATATACATATTGCTTAAATTTTACAAGTGCAAAGTAAATAGCTGCTATTTCTTTTTCTGTAGTGCAAGCCTGTGATTCAGTCCTTGAAAGCCCCCTTGAAGCTACAGCAATGAGGTGATCTTTTCCTTCCTCATCTTTTTGTAATATGACACTACCATAACCAAGTCCTGAAGCATCCGTATAAATTATGTAGGGGAGATCTTCCCTAGGTTTTTCCAATAAAATTGACGCTGCAAACAATGTTTTTACCTTTTCGAAAGATTCTTGTTCTACTGATGACCATTGCCATTTTACATCTTTTCTCAATAGTTGTCTTAATGGGGCTACTACGGTTGCATATTCCAGGATAAATCTTGACTGATAATTTAGAATACCAAGAAATCTTCTCAATTGTTTTATATTTTTAGGAGCTGGTATTTTATTTATGCTTTCAATTCTGTCGGGATTAGGCCTGATTCCCTCATTTGAAATAACATAACCTAAAAATTCTGTCTGTTTCACAAAGAATGCAGTTTTACTTGGCTTTATTGTCATGTTTGCTTTCTTTAACTGACTAAGCACATAATTGATATGATTTAAATGATCCTCTATATTTTCTGAAAAAATTACAAAATCATCCACATACTGAGCTACAAATTTCTTTATGGTTTCTCCAAAAATTTCATACAAAGCTCTTAATAGTGCACTACCACTGGTATTCATACCAAAGGCGCAAACTCGAAACTGATATAATATTCCTGAATGTAAAAACGCTGTATATTTTCTTAAATCTTCTCTAAGTGGGATCTGCCAAAAAGATGCTGTAAGATCTAGAGTAGAAAAATTTTTGCCCTTCTGCAATTTGTTCAATATTACCTCTACACTTTCTGGTCTAAATCTATCAGGTTTACAATGTTGATTTAGTTTTCTCGCGTCTAATGTCACCCTAATCTTTCCATTGGCCTTATTTACAATACATAGGGGATTCACAAATTCTGAATTCGAAATCTCAATAACCTCATCTTCTAACATTGACTTTATAACTGCATCTACCTCTTCTCTTATGGTACTAGGGATAGCTCTCGCTTGATGTGTAAAAGGTTTGATGGGTATCATCTCAAACGAATGAGTATAAATATTACATTTACCAGGTTTCTCAGAGAATACTTCTTTATTTCGGATTAATATTTCAAACAGTTTATCCCTCTGTTGTTCATTTAGTTGATCTGCCTGAGTTATCTTTTCCCTCAACAATTCTTCTAAGTCTTCACTACTCTCCCTATTATAGTACCTAGTTGCGTCAGAAAACCTCAAATTGTCTATGAAATCATTTTTATCCCATTCTACATTTTCTTTATTATCGATACTGTACTCTTTGACATTTACTTCAGTTAATTCCATAGCTCCTACTTTAACATATTCTACAAAGAATGTATCCCCTTGGATTTCTTCTTCCTCTTTTTCTCTTACAATAGTTTCTGAACTACTATCTTCCACAAAAGGCACTATAATGGTCTCATCTTCAACTTTCATTTCTAGAATCATGTTTTTAAAATTCACCACAGCTTCCCAGGCATAAAGACAATCACAACCTATTATAATATCTGTCACAAGTCTTCCTACAATCAGAAATAAAATTCCTAGTATTCTCCCATTTATTTCAATATTTATCATTGCTTGAAATTTTACTCTCTCTTTTCGTTTTCCCACAGCTAGCGAGCAATATATCCCATTAACTGGTAAAGACATTACTTTAAAACCACTACTTTGTAAATTATCATAAAAATTTTGTGAGCATACTGTGCTATTTGATCCCGTATCTATAATTGCATTGTATTGTTTTCCATTTACTCCAATTTTGATTTTAGGTGGATCTCCTACTTTTTCGTTTTCGTCGATTCTATTTTTACATTCTCTTTTCTTTTGTATCATCATTTGCCTTCCAGGACTATTTATTTCCGAGTACTTATCACAATCATTACTAGGATACCCAGTTCTCACTGAAGGCGCGTTTGACCGGGTCTGGCGTTTCCCTGATTTTTAGGTATTGCTCCTGTACTATTTCCCGAATTGTTACTTCTGTTTTCCTGCATTAAATCGGGGTTACTTCCTACCATGTTTTTGACCGTGTTAATGGCCTCAACCATTTCCGCATTTTCGGGGGAATTTCGTCCATTTGAATACCTTTCTTCCTGTCTTGGTGATCTCGGTCTAAACTCATTATCTCCGTTTGTCCAATACCCATCATTTGAATTTCTACTATGTCCAAAATAACGTCCCCGTCTACCTCGATCAAATCTATTTGTATTCATATAATTCACCCTTATATTTCTTCCCCTTTGATTACCATTTCTATTTTGGTGATGCCCTTCCTGGTTATATCTACCTTGATTTTCCCACCGGAATGATTCCATCCTTGGTACTGGTCCTTTATATCTTTCCCTAATCTCACTTCTATTCTGATAATACTGTGCCCCTTGCCCGAAAGAATTTACAGTTTCTTTTTCTTCATATTTATTTCCAAATGCGTGTTTTGGCTTATTGACTTCTAAGGCTGATAATAATTCGATCATAGCTGCAATGCTATCGGGTCGGGCTATGATTAGGTAGTGTTGAAGCGTTTCCGGAAAATGTGGAGTAACTATATTTATTAGATCTTTTTCATCTAAGGGAGGATCCAACATCTTCGATTTTCTCGCTATTCTCATAAAATAGTTTACCATCGATTCCTCCGATCTAGGATTAAACTTTCCATTGCTTAATTCGACTCTAATATTAGCCTGCCTACTAGCTCCCCAATATCTGGTTAAAAAGATGTTTCTAAAGGTCCTGTAATCATTATTGTTACCCATAGAAAGGCCTAGCCAATTAGCAGCATTACCCTTTAGGCATTTTCTTACTATCACCATCTTGTACTCCTCTGGTATACGTTTCACCGTGAAGTACTCTTCTAACCCTTCTAAAAAGGCTTTAGGATCATCTGAATCTTCATTTTCAAAAACTGGAGGTGTCATTTCATTTAAGACATGGTTAGGCCAATGTAAATTTGAATTGTCACCTATCCCTGAGCTATTTCCGAGATCAGAATGGGAATTACTGTTACCCCTATTTTGCATCGAAATGTCAGCTGATACACCTGGTATTGCCTCGTTTCTTGCAACTTCATTACTAAGATTGTTGTGATTACATGCATTTTCATTTAATTTCAAATTTTCTAAGGCCTCTTTTACCTGAGTAATTTCTGTTACTACCCCTTTTATTTGGTCTGTAACGTCCTCCAAATTTCTAGCCTGCCTTTCACTTTCTACATCAGATCTTTCCATTCTAACTTTACACCCCTGTAACTCTTCTCTAATTTCTTCCCTGTCTTTATCTAACCTTTGTACTACCTCTTCCCTTTGTTTGTCTAATTTATATGTTACTCTTTCCCTTTCTTTCTCTAATTTTTCACTCACTTGTTGACCTAATTTCTTTTCAGAATTCTTTACTTCTTGCCTTATTGTCTCTAATTCTCCCTTAACCCAGACCACTCCAACACAGCGTTTGAGGGCTAGGGGTCCCTGGCTCAGCCCAGGGCTCGCCCAGGGCTTTGACCGCTACAGCTGTGATGACGTCAGGCCTTCTCTGACTGCCACTGGCGTCAGGTTCGTTAGTGCTCACTTTTCGAGGTGACTCCTCAGACTCCTTGTGCATTCATCCAGTGTTTGTGATCTCGTGTAACTATTGTATGCAAGAATGTAAAGAGGTGCTTCGTCAGCTCTGTCAGGATTAAACCCATCTTGGCAGGGTCTGTATTTTGTTATTCGATCTGACGAGAACAATGTTCAATGTTTATTATGCCATACCTATGTACGGGCAAAAACTTATAACATTAAGCGTCACTTCAACGTTAAACATTCTCACACCCACGCTGATATTATAGGCGTAGAAGGAAAGGAATTAATAACGAAACTAAAGGCCAAAAGGGCGTCTAATCAGGTTAGTATAATTTTAACAAATTAATCACTCTTAAAGGAGTTTGAAATCATTTCATTGCTATAGTACGTTTTTTAATAATAATTGTCAACAATGAATAAGAATTGTTTTGTTAAGGATACGCATCTGTGTAAAATGGCTAAAAAATCTCCTATCAAATGGTATAAAACTTCTGCTTTATTTTGATATACTTTTTATAGCCTTACAGCCTATATAACTGTCACGTGGCCATTTAGCTGATTGCCTGTAACTGGTAATGTCCATTTAAATCAGTACATTTTCATTATCCTTGCTACCACTTCAAACTTAGTTTTCTCATGTTCTTATTTTTAGCACTCTTTGCTCTTTACAATGCTCCACATGATGCAGTTTTCTGTACCTACATATGCATAAACCAAAAAAATGTCAGGCGTCATCCTAAGCATGTAATAAAGAACAAATTAATTGTGTTGTATTATTGTGAAATGCCTGATTGAATTGTTCCTCTGTCTCATACATAAGCTGTGCTATCCCTACCTCTCTCTACCTTTCTAGAGTGCTGCACTCTGAACGCCGTTAACATAGGCAAAATGACAAACGGCACGGCCCAGTTAGCCCTCACAGCCCAGGGCTGCCAGGAGGGCTGCCCACTTGGAGTGGTCTGCCTTAACCTGTTCTCTATTTTCTTTGACTTCACTACTGACTTTATTAATTTCCTCCCTAACTTCTTCCCTAAAGGTTTCGAAAGCTCTCTTCTGATTTTCCAATTGCATTCCCAATTCCTGTTGTCCCTTCTCTAATTTCTGTCCTAACTCTTTACTATTTTCATCTATCTTTTGACTTAACTCTGTACTCATCTTTTTCATTATCTTTTGAAACATATTCTCTATTTCTGACATAATTGCTGGCCTTTCTGAATTACTACTAAACATTTCTGAACTACCTCTAGGTGTTTCTCTAACGTTCTGATCTTCTACTTCTTGGCATATTCTGCTACCAATTACATTCTGATTAAATTCTTCCATCCTAACTACACTTTTCTCAATTTCCGGACTCTCAAAACCTAGAAAATCGCTATCACTGTCTTCCATTTCTAAACTATTTACACGTGTTTTTCTACTCACCAATATTTTCACTTTTCTTTTTTTTTAACTGCACTTAAACTTGATCACTACACGTTTCACAGATGTTCACACGCTGGGCACCTTCTTGTCTGCTGGCTCGATGCTGATCTGGTCGTCTTGGGGTTGGTCCATTCTTTCGACGCCACACGTTGGATCACCTTCTTGTTTGCTGGTTCTATGCTGGCTTGGTCGTCTTGGGGTTGGTCCATTCTTTCGACGCCACACGTTGGGATGCCATTTGAAGCTAAAAAAAAATAGTCGTTCTTCGCTTCTTGATTTATCGATGTGTCGGCCGTAGATGCTTAAATGTCGTTGGTGACATGGTGTTGCCCTTTGATGTGTTTCGCTCCGGCTAGTCAGCTTGAGATCTCTTACTTTTATCTCGGGTTTGCGTAAGTGTGATGGACAACCCAAGAACAACTTTATATATATTATTTATTTATTTTAAATATTTTCGGGAGCTATGCCGATTCTATATGTAGAGGAATCTCACTCACGTCCGCACAGCACAACCTCCCGTACTGGTCTGTGTAGTGACGCTTTCTCCCTTACCCACGCTAAGAAAACCGTTCTCTTCCAATTTGAATGTCATGACGTCATCCAAGAAAGCCTCGTATCCAAAATGCTATTTCCTTTTCCCGCAATTTAGAAATGTCCCTTTCTATTATAACATGTTCTTTTATGAATTTCGAATATATAATTACCTTTTTAGGATTAAACGATGTTTACTTTATATTTCATTAAATATATCGCGCGACTTTTAAGGTTTTCAGACCTGACTTTCGAACGTGTATTTAAACTATGTAGTATGACGTCATGACTCGTTAATTTCAAACCAATAATGTGTTTATCCTACAAATTTAACGACTATTATTTACTCATATCTTGCTCACCTTACAACACTTCCTGCTCTATTATCTATTTATGTTATTACTTAACACTTATCGCAAATCTCACATCCGGCAATTAAATTAAAACGTGTCTTTTTCAAAAGCCCATTCGATTGGAAATCTAAATTTCGGTATCACCACACACAATAGAAACGGATGATTTGACTCTTACAATCACAGATATTAGATTAGCTAAACACATTCACATGATTCTAACTTATTTTCGCAAAACAACGCTAATTGCATTTGCAAGTGATTTTATTACAATAACCATCACTTTCGAAAAACTAACTTCATTTCAAGGATGAAATAGTCTTAGCAAATGCAACTCTTGATATTCAAACCCTTTATATAAATTTTGTCGTCACTTTGAGAATCTATTGATCATTTCGAGAATAACCGTGGTCAAGAAGTGTTAAATGTTATGTTTGCTCACTGTGACCAACTGTATCGCTTAAATCGCTAAAAGTATTACAATCAAAACAACACTCCATTTCAACTTTGTTTTGACATAACTAATATATTTTTCCAGAAGAAAGGTTAATTGCTAATGTTAAAAATAAACTAAGATTTATTTCATATTATAAACTGGTTTCTGTTTTAATAACAAGACTAGATCGAAATGTGTGTTGTTTTTGGGTTTCGTTTTCCTTTGTTGGCAGTAATGAACTACACTAATCAAAACGAATATATTTTAGGTTATGTTTTGTAGAATTTAACATTTTGTGTTCAAATCATAGTGATCATTCTCCACTCGAGAATTTATCAAACATCTTATGATATTAGCACTAAATTATCCTATTACCTAGTTGTGTGTGTGTGTGTGTGTGTGTGTGTGTGTGTGTGTGTGAGACAATAAACAATATAAGTTGACTGATAGACTAATAAATGATATATTGGAGGTTAGTTGATGTGTAATTAAACTTTTTAATCACTATAAACTGTAACTATTAAAGTATTGCATCTGATCACTATAAATAACTGTAAAATAACTGTTGCTTCAATAATAATGCAATGTGCACACACACACACACACACACACACACACACACACACACACACACACACACACACACACACACACACACACACACACACACTACGATGCTGGGATTCGCAAAGTCTGTATTTTCAGTGAAATTTCGATACTGAATTTTTGGATGCAATGCAATTCTTAATGTACTTACTATACGTAGTAGAGAAAGTAAAAATGTATTTGATTTAAACTTAAAATCGTCTAATGTTTATGTTAAGCACCATTTAAGATAAATTGCAGCTAAATTAGCCAAAAACATTAGGAAATCTTGTGTTCTCCTCTTATGGCGTTTCTGAGGAATACCTACATTAACCCAGGTCAGAAGTACACACAATGCAGTTTGGTATATGTATCTACTTCTTCTACTCGTACCAAGGGTAGACACCCCAGCCCGGCTGCCAGTTTACAAACATCTGCGTACACAAATACAGGCAAGCATTCAGGGAGGATTTCGGATGTTAACTGCAAGCTTCTTCATTCGAAATGAAACACGCTGGAACATAATGCGGGCAAAGCCCTCCACAGGAAAGCAATAACTGGGATCATGTTCCAATATATCGTGGAATTTGAAAAATGTGCCTCTATATCGGGGGATCGAAGCCAGATATTGCTGTAACCTTTCATAAAGGGACACTTAAGCCTTCACAACAGAAATATTGTATATCATCCAATGCCCTCAACACAACGTTCACACATATGCATCTAAATCTAGACCAATATTATAAAGATAAAAGCTTTGCTTTTAGATGTAGAGTAACCTCAAAAACCACTTAACGGATTTCGATAATTCTTTAACCATTGAAAACTCCAGCTCGGACATGGGGCTATAAAACACTTCTATTTTCACTTAATAAATTACTCAAAGATGGAAAAAGTACTTACAAAGCTCTTGTAGTTGAATACGAGCATATTGCAGTTATAAACTAATACGTTTATGTAAAACACAATGATGCAGCACAAAATAGTTGTAGTTGTTGTTACACAGAATACAAATAGCCACGAGTATAACAACGAAAGGTACTTACATTTTATTACAAGGAAAATACATAGAAGATGATGTAACAAACACAAGGTAAAAAGTGACAATGGATACTGCTATATTCATCGAACAATACAGATGTGTATTTTACTTTTTCTACCAGATATAGTAACTAGGTAGGGGAAGTATTGTATTCCACCCAAAAATTCGATGTCGAGATTTCACTGGAAATATATGTTTTCAGGCCCCCTGAATACAGAAAAGCATTTTTAGAAAAAAGGCCTTCAAAAAATAAAAATCAATTAAACACCAAAGTTGGTATTTAAGTTCAATATCTTTCACAGATGTAACACGAAGATTGTAAAGAAAATTCCTTCACCCTAAACTGCCCTTTATATGGAAGACTTTTCGAAAATTTTGATTTTCTGAGAAATGGTTTAAACAATGTTAATTAAAAAGCCATATGTTTAGGATAATTTTGTGGAAAATGAAATGTATACTTTGAATTTTCTGGCAATAGTCCATATAGTCCTGTTTACTCTTGTATAACTGGTAGACCGTAAGAGATAGACCGATTAATAATAGTAATAATAATAATAATAATAATAATAATAATAATAATAATAATAATAATGATGATGATGATGATGATGATGATGATGATGATGATGATGGTGATAATTTTGCTGCTTAACGGTCGGCCGGATTTGACCCCGCGACCTTGGGATCAGTTTAAGCAATTGAGCCACCCAGACCGACGAGATAGACCAAATCTTGCTATAGAAAAAATGTAAATTTTTTGGATTAGGAAGCCTTAAAAGATGTTTTTTCCGATGAAATCTGTGTATCGAATGTTAGATGAAATACGATACTTGGTCTATTGGCAAGGGACAGAGAATGTAAGAGATATAATTAATGGAAGATCTTGAGTAAAAGTTCGGCAGCTTTGTGCAGGTGTGTGTGTGTGTGTATGTCTGTCTCAAATTTAATTTAATAAAGAATTGGGTTAGAGCTTATATTCCAACTGGGCGCTCTTTAAGTGAATCATTAGAAAGTTCGCCTCCTTTCTCTAAGAGAAGGAAAATAATCCCATTACCGAAGTTACAGAAACTTGACGTGTCTTCAAGGAAGGATCTCAACTTTTTATTTAAAACGTGCACCGCGCCGCAGCGCGCCGACTTCTCAAGAACAAAACAGACTTTTAATGAATCAAAAATGGATTAGTGCCTCTGTTTGCCTATTTCTGTATTAACACTTGCCTAAAGATGTTCAACTTTAACATTACTTACCGTACGTACTTTGTCTCCCCACTTCTCTTGTTCTTCTGCTATATCTGCATTCCTTTGTCAGTATTGTTTTAACCTCAACTTCATCGTTACGCCTGCGCAAGAAAATGTTTTTCCAAATCTTACTTAAAATATATCTTATATTTGCTGCAAAGGCTATAAAAATACCGATCCACTACAAGTACAACAGTGAGATTGTCTCGAAGACCTATATTCCGCGATCTCATGCATTGTGTTGAGTATACCTTGCGCTTGCGCAGTTAACATGACAAGCAAGTTTGGAAAACATGGCAGTGCATACATGAAGTATTTCAGACAGAATAGTGAATGATTTTTGTAAGTTGTACGAAACGTATCGTACCAATTGGGGAAGTGGTTGATTTACCAGCAGAGTTAGCCGGTAATTCAGTGAAATAGTGCAAACAGGAGTGAAAATGTTGCAATGGAAGTATGCTTGTAGTGGGGAGTGAAGGTAATTGAGTGTTATTGCCGTGCGGGACATATATAATACAAATATAAACGAGCCACCAACAAACACAAATGCGCTAAAAGCTGTAAGTAGCGACTCTTATTTACCTAATTTTGGGAACTAGTTTCCACGCTATACTACGTGCTTTGAGTGGTATTATTCAGAGTGTTTCAAACCAGGTGAGGTTAGGTAAGCTCTGTGGCATGACAAAATGCAAATGTTTAGCATAGCTGACCACGTGGTCACTTCCCTCCAAACACAGGTACCGACGCAACAATACATTGGGTGCAATAAATACTTGCGCTATTTGCTGTACGTATTTAGGTTGGTGGACTCCAGTGCAGCGGATAAACGAGTGCCATATTTTATTATGAATTTTAAGAAGGAAGATGACAATTTAGATAAGAGGGGTGGGTGGGAGAGAGAGGTCAGAAGGGGTGTTTGCCTTCATCCCCAGCTCGCACAGCGCACAGGGCGTAAGGTGAATGTCAACAGAGGCGGCTGGGCTGCTATCTCACAAGAGCAATATTCTTATGATCTTGGCCGGAGCTAGCTTAATGACTTTCTGACGATGTTTTCAACATCTTTGTTTTCCTGCTCTGTGTTCAAAGTGCATTCTCTACTCACTCTTCTACAAACAAATACTTATTCCTGTTCCTACTTTAGATAAACACTTGTAGAAATGCTTTTATTCCGTACTAGATGACTTGGTGAATTTTGTAACACTTTTATTGCAATTCGTTATTCGTCTACCAAGCTCCAATTCATTCAGCTCGATACGAGAAGTAGTCCGCCACGGATATGATTTACTTCGCCCGTCCTCTCCTTGGCATCCTAATGAACACTATAAAACTGCACGGAATTGTTTTCACAGACACTCAAAATAATTCTTCGAGTTTAGCTAAAACACATTTTGGGGTTATGTTATACACAATTGAAGGAATTGTTTGTTTATTTCTAAACGTACAAAGTAAATTTAGTTTTATGCAATGACTCATCAAAATGAATATTCGCAAACTGTGATTAAATTCTATTTAACCAAATCTATTATCAAAATCCATTAGTTTCTTTTTTTTTATGAAAAAAGCTATTTTAAATGCAATATTTAATATTGTGAAATTACACAGGGCACAGCTCTTCCTCGAAAAAATATATTGCGTTTCAATTATTCAAATATTTTATTATTGCAGTTCGTGTGGCAGTTGTGAATCGCTTGACACAGGCAATTGTTGAGTGACGCGATGAAGGGGAGAGTGAGGCCTACGTCACAATGTACCTCGTCCCTAACGGCCCGCACTCTGGCGGTCAACCCATCACTAACTCTATGAATAGTGAAGCAAGAAGAATTAACTCAGTTCTTTAAAGCAGGAAAACTTCAGTATAATGTGTTTTTTATTTCTAAAATGTTACACATATAGTCGCACTGTGTTGCTTTTTTAAGAAAAAAACATGATGCATTAGCATTTGTAAATAATTCAGAGTTATAAGCAAGCTTCGCTCTTGGTGTTGTTATAAGAGTAGGTATGGTGTAGTTCCTCCGTCTGCCGCTAGGAGGTATCAGTGGAGCCGACCGACCGCTGTTTCCGTTCTTTCTTATGGATGTCTCTCATTGATTTATGTAACGTATTAATCAAAGGAGAAAGAAAGTGCAATTTTCCTGTTTCTTGGGGTGCAAGAGACGAGGTGACGGCCTGGACTTCTTATCTGGAGTGCCCAGATGTGCTTCTTCCTTCTCCTGCTCGTATTTTCAGTACTTTATTGGCCACCGCTCCACACTGTATAGAATATCAAGTAGGCCATAACCTCAACTGCGAACAACGTTTGCGTATTTCACACTTTTATTTCCTCAGAGTCGGTCGCTCGGTCGGTATTCTTCCCCTGCAGACCTCAATTAGACGTCTCGTCAGATATTTCCACTTTCTCCACTACGTATTCTCACCATACAAATACGTACACGCGATGTATGTTTGTGAAGACGGTGTAATTTTCAGACCTGTGCCTGCAGGCCCGTGTACGTATAAGGTCGTTAAGCGCGAATGCAACATCCTATCAGTAACAAGGACTTCTTCTTTTTGCTGCTGTAAAGGGTTTAGCACTGACTCGCTCGCCTCGAGCAACGAGGTCACGTTTCTGTTTGCTCTAACGACGTCCTTTGACCTGGTAAGCGGAATCTGCATCCCCAAAGGCGCTCCTGATGACTCCTTCTAAAGTCCGCCACATTTCTTATTCACGACAGCCCAGGGCACACGTCCGTCTGTTTCCTTTCCGAATCTACAAGTCCCTTTTTACTTCCCAGACTGTTTTATCTACACAGGAAATATTCCAACACTCACACAAACACACACACTTCATGTATAAACACTGTCATACTTAGAATTTTATTTTGTCCATTCCTTTCCCATAATATTGATATCCATCCTCCTGTCAGGAACACAGACACAAAAGATCGCTGGTAATAATGAACCCAGGACTCCTAAATGCGAGTCATCTGCTCGGGGTGGGGTGCCCCTTCTAGCCACTAGTTTTACTTCACTAACACCTAAGGGAGGCAGAGGGAAAACAACCCCCTCAGAGGGCGTGGTGGATGAGAGAGAGATAAAAGCAACTAAAAAAAGCTTTTCGCTAGGGAGATTTGGCCCTAAATCCCTATATCAGCGTAGTGTAGGGGAAAAGCAGATAGGATAGCCAAACGAATTGCTCTAACAAAACCACCCTTCTTTTTTTAACGTCTCTCGACCGTATTTTGTTCGTCCGTCATGCCGATCTTCACATACCGACGGACGGACGGAGTACTGCGCATGCGTGTTCTGTCCATTGCTGATGATGGGTCAACAGCGCGACCACTCTATTTCCATAACAACTTACATAATTAATTTTCATGATGATGTTGTCTCCTCCAAATGTGTGGACCTGGCAAGCATTTCAAACCCCCCCCCCCCGCACCCTACCGCTGTTTACCTACCTCCCCTACTGGCATTGTCGCCCAGGGTTAAAAATACTCCGAGTTCTTTTCCACCGAACACCACAGCTGGGTAGTATATGACGTAGTAAGTGCAATCTAAGAAACTGAATGAGTAATTCAAACATAATAATTAGATACCAAAAAGTGTGATCATTACATTGGTCAATGAGATCAAAATACAAATTATACTTTTTGGTTGAAAATACCATTACTTATAATATAAACAGTAGTATAGTTAGGGGAATTTCCAAAAGTCCTTGAAGACACTCTCATTTTCGAGAAGGTTCAAAGTCAAACGCTAAAGGAATCTAGTGAAACATAATAATCGATATGACGTAACGCCTGATAGGTATACAACACACACACACAACGTACAGGATAGGCTCTTAACTCTCCAGCCTACCCACATAGTGTTGTATATCTATCACAAGTAGTCTTCCCAGTAGAATTGGTCAATTACATAGAAATGTTGTTGTTAGCTAATGCTGGATTTCTGACAATGAAGTCATTAATCCTAATAGAAATGTTGATTTTGCCGAAAATGGCTCTAACGATTTAAATTAAAACGCCTACAAAAAATGTAGATCTTGCTAAAACACACAATTTATGCAGTATGATTCTTTTTCGTGGAGTGAACCATTTCTGAGATATTCCATGTTATTTTTGAGAGTTTTGTAATATTTAAAAATTTCTGAAATGGAAGGTTTTTATCTTTTAGAAACTCTTAGAGCCCATAATTTCATTGTTGCTAGTTTTAAAACATTTCACTATCAGTTTAAGCTCACTGGATTATTAGTAGTTCAGTAAAAGTGTCATTTCATATTTTTATAAGTTAATTGACTCTATTGAGGGTTGTTGGGTAGTTTGTGTGGTGTAAACGCAAGTAAGTGCATGAAAGAAGCCAGCCAATCAGTGAAACTCACTCTCATTTGATGAATCGAGGCTCGCCGCGAGTAATCGATCTGTAACGACCGCAAACCCGGGTTTAGAGGAACGAGCGAGTAAGTGCAAATTGCAAACCATTTACGTGTAGGGTTTTCTTAAATGGCTCACGCAGCAGCACGCTTTCCTTCCGTTTCGTACGTTTTATAAGTATTATAAATAGATACATCACTCAGTAATAGATCCATTCAGCTGGAACCGGAGCCTCCACATCCATTGGTACCGCCTCTGTCTGCCGTGTGTAACAGGCAAGAAGTTCTACTTCACTACAAACATATTTCTAACCTTGTTGTACATAGGACCTTAAACCCCACTCACTCGCACACTAGCTCAATGATTAACTCACTCATCGTCACTCACTAACTCATAAATTAACTTACTCACTAATTAACTCACTCTCTCACTAAATCACTTACTAACACAATCATTAACTCACTCGCTAACTCACTCACTAATTAACTGACTCACTAACTCACTCGTTCACTAAATCACTTACTAATCCAATCATTAACTCACTCGCTAACTCACTCACTAATTAACTGACTCACTAACTCACTCGTTCACTAAATCACTTACTAACACAATCATTAACTCACTCGCTAACTCACTCACTAATTAACTGACTCACTAACTCACTCGTTCACTAAATCACTTACTAACATAATCATGAACTCACTCGCTAACTCACTCACTAATTAACTGACTCACTAACTCACTCGTTCACAAAATCACTTACTAACACAATCATGAACTCACTCGCTAACTCACTCACTAATTAACTGACTCACTAGCTCACTCGTTCACTAAATCACTTACTAACACAATCATGAACTCACTCGCTAACTCACTCACTAATTAACTGACTCACTAACTCACTCGTTCACTAAATCACTTACTAACACAATCATGAACTCACTCGCTAACTCACTCAGTAATTAACTGACTCACTAACTCACTCGCTCACTAAATCAATTACTAACACAATCATTAACTCATTCGCTAACTCACTCACTAATTAACTGACTTGCTCAATAACTTAATCACTAACTCACTCATTACCTCACTCACTCGTTAACTCACTCACTAATTAACTGGCTTGCTCAATAACTTAATCACTAACTCACTCATAAAGTCATTCACTCGGTAACTCACTTATTAATTAACTCACTCATTAACTCACTCTTTAGCACTCACAAACTCACTCACACATTAACCCAGTCATTCATTAACTCACTCCCTAACTCACTCACTCATTGTTTCTCTCATTAACTCATTCACTAAACGAATCATAAACGCACTCCATTATTTACTCCCTCATTCATTAACTCACTAAACCACTCACTAATTAAGTCACTCATTTTCTCTCTCTCACTATATTTTGTGTTCGGTGAATATAAAAGCGCAATTTTAGGAAAATATTCCTTTGTATATGTGTGAAAGTAATTTAAAAACTTGGAGTCGCACTAACAGAAAAGTTTTAATATAAGCCAGGAGAGTTCTTTAAAAGCACTTTTAGTAAAATTCTACAAAACTAAATGCCTTTGAATGAAAAACGTAATTTCTCTTTAATTTCTCTGTTACATATAATAAGCTGGGAAACCATTGTTTCCCACACCAAAATTTGATTTCGAAATTTTACCACAAATACGTGTTTTGGTACTCTCTGAATTTAAAAAAGAAAAGGAGAATAATTTTAGGCAAAGGTTCGTATATTTTACTGCAACATCTTACAACGCTGCGAAATTAAGTTTTAAAAAATCCCTTACCTTTTACAAGCAAAATATATTGAAATTTTTAATTTCCCCTCTTCATTTCTTTTTCCCTGTGACTGCGATTTTCTCTTCTTTCTTCTGTCCAAATTTTAGTTGCTTTCTTCTTTTTCCGACTGGAAATTTTCGAAATTTTGTTTCAACTTTCTTAACTTTGCTCTATACTGTATTATTTGATCATTTTATTTAAGTCTTTCCTTACATACATTGGTCACCTTTCTTACTTTCGTATATATGATTCAAAATTTGTTTTCTAAGTCTATTTTTATCCATCCTAATTAAACCATCTTATTCTTCTTTTTCTGATTGTTGAAATCTTTCACGTTGTTTAATTTTATATAGGACTTCATTTTTCCCGAGTCTGAAAGTTAAGTGATATAAAAATTCCATTTTTTCAATTTTGTATATTTAAGATAAATGAAGCTTAACATAGCAATAAAGGAACACTAAAATTAGAAAAATAAATACAAGCATATAAGTATAAAGACATAGTGTGGGTCTCCTAGACCCCACGTGTTTTACGGTGATCTACCAGACCGCGCTCGTAATAAAGAGTTATGTACAATATTTTAGTTGTCTTAGAAGATTTTCTGTTTTATAAAGGTGGTTTAGAAGGAAGCCATGGCTATGCAGGGTAGAAAAAGTAATAATCTTTTTACGTTTAATTTGCATTAAAGTTACGTGCCAGTTTTGTTTGTATAGTGCTGAGTTAGTTCCGAAATAGTTCATTCAGTTTTTGCTAGTCGACATATCGAAAACCGATACATAGAGTACGCGGCGGGCGTTGTTGACCCCATAACTGAGATAGTTGGGGTGTCACAGACACACTCACACCCTATCACAATATCACTTCACATTTGTGACTGCGTCACTCTGCTAGTTTCATAGGATTAATGGGTATTTGTTGATTACCATCTAATTATACTACATATAAATCACTGAAAACCTTACTAATTCACTAATAAATCAAGTATTTGTTAGTTTAGTTTATAACAATAATAAATGTAACCCAAGCTTGGAATTCTAGTATTTCGATTCTCATAACCTCACTTTTACGAACAATAAGAACTTCATTTGAGTACAAAAACACCTTAAACATAATGGCATTTTAATCAAATTCGGACAGAAGGTTCCATAGGTCAATATCTATGGGACATTGTGACTGGATGACGCCGTACGGGTTAGGCAACTTCTCTGACTCGTCTGTATGGCGGGTGTGTATACCTTGCAGGCTCTCATGTAGAATGATAATACAATGAACTATGTAACAACTAGGCAACTTCTCTGTCTACTCTGTACGGCAGGTATGTATATCTTCCAGGCTCTCCTTACCTTTACATCCTCCTGAACCACTTCTGGAAGCACAAACACTTCAAAAACTGTTGTACATCGCAAACTAACTGTAAATTTGGACTTGAGAAAGCTCTGGGCAAGATAGGTTTGTTCACAAGTGTTTCGCCGAAATAAATGAGGTTTTGTGTTGATTCATAATCGTGGATGAAACATGGGTCCAAAACTACACGCCTGAGACGAAGGAACAGTTCCAAAGTCTATTTTGTGGGATCCACGTGTGATAATTTTCATTGATTATTTTCAAAAAGGAAAAAGCAATCAATGGCAAACTAGTTGAGTAATGAAATCAAGTAAAATGGCTGTGTTTAGTGAAAAGGAACGTTATGTTTGATCACAACAATGCTTCAGTTGAGACATCCATGCTTTGCATTGCTTCCTCATGCACCATACTCACTAGATATGGTCCTCTCTGTGACGTGTACGTGTACTCCCATTATAAAGAAACGCTGGAAGGAGACTATTACTACGTTTCCATAGAAAATTCAAATCGATTTCAGTTCTTTTTCGGATTGATTACAACATGGAAACTGCCACTGAACCAGTGGATCGTGTCCGCTTATTTAGTATGATCGGATGAAAACTGTACCATGGAAGTTCTTACCGGTTTCAAATAGATTTCAATCCTCCAAACATGCTAACCCCTTTTAACACGCTTCACACTCGTCATTTGGTTTTCTTATTGAAATTGAGAATATCTCTGTGTTTTCACATTGTATTTAAATATAAACCTAATTGTATATTAACATATCTTTATGTTTAACTTTCAGGTAAGAAGCCAAATTGAAGCTTTTCCTGTTTTCGTCTACAATTTACGTAAGTTTTAAACTAAAGTTACAAATAGATTGGTTTATTCACTCACGTTCTGTTTATATAGATTACTTCCCAATCCAAAATTACCTTTGTTGTGGTTTCAATCTTTAAACAATGCAAGTATACATTATTTTTGTATATTTCTCGAGGAATAGAGACTCTCACGCCATCTGTTAGTGTTGTATTAAGAATGTTGTGCTGCTCTCTGCAGGGGATATATAACACCATTTTAAATAATTGTCTTTGGTAACTCAAGGAACAAACTAATGTGAACGGACGTTGTATAAATATATGTGTGTAAGTTACTGCGTAGATTCCTTTATTTTACTTTATTAATGACCCTTAATATCCTACGCTCCTTTAAATTAATAGTAGTATTTATGTTTATCTCAACTAACATGAAGAAGATACAGAAATAAGAGTTTGTAAGAATGGTTAGTACTAGAGTAGAGAAAGTCATGTGAGTGCAAAATATCCGAGGTTTAGCAGAGTTAATTTGACAGGGATATATTCAGTGTCAGGAATTCCTGAGCACTAAGTAGGTTATCAAAGCAGGAGTACCACCAAGATACCGCAAATAATTTCACCCCTCCTCAAAGCACAACTCACCCCTTTGTTAGCTGGCTCTGTAACTCACAGCCATGGAGTAGTAAAGTTATTAAGCTTATATATAAATGATATCGAGATACGCAAATAATTTTTATGTGTTAAAATTAATATACGAAGCTTACTTTAAAGTAAGTACTGATAACGTTTTAAAAATAATACAGTATAATTTTTCACGTAATTCATTGTCGATATCTTACAGCCGTTTTTCACGCAAGGTTATAAATTGAGGTTATGTTTAATTTACGTGGAAAGTAACACATTTACGCAAAATAAAGTTCAATAGGAAACATTCGCTATCAATTTTTATTAAACTTTCCTAGGCTTCTAAATGTTTAAATTGCTATAAATGTTAACAAGGGTTCAAACAAGAAGTAGATTGCCAGTCCGCCACTGACTGCAGCAGTCCCCAGACGCCCTCGTCTCTCTCCCTCTCTCCCCTGCAAGTAGTGTGTTCCTTATGCTCACAGAGGGGATATTGTGGTTTAAAATATTTGTAATAAGACCATCCCCAAAAGGGAAATGACAATAACCTCAAACAAAATGGGCAAACTTGTGCTCGCTTTCTGGCACCGAAACTTTCTTCAGGATTATTGTTACCAGCCGAAATTTTATTAGCAATCTGCAACCGTTTGAGTGGATCTTCATTCCTGTCTTGTGTCTTTGATACGTTTAACTTGCCAAGTGTTTCAAATATACATCATTTGTAGGTTATGTTATTCCAACAAGAACATTCTCAGATCGGTAACCTTAAAGTGAACTAGATAGTACAATAAGTGTCTATATTGCCGCCAGTACGTCATGACGTCAGTAATTTGACACGACTTTATCTGAAAAATGTTATAGGTTAGGAGTAACTAATTTTTGTTTCTGGTGTAAGTTCTTTTACAACATAATACAACTTAAAACAATGCTCCTATTATCAAAATAATCACCATTACCATCTTATTATTTCATTTAAAGCTGTGCTGTAGTTCTGAAGATCCAAGTTAAATCACCAGTCACATTTGACCTTTGAGCGTGACTGAAGGTCATTTTCAGTTGGCTGAATTTAGTGCTTCAGTGTTGGTAACTGGGGCTCGACGGACGCTGGCTTATATGTTAAGAACTCTTTGATAGTCAAATCCTTTAATGATGACGTAAACACGGCGAGCGTCAAAATCAGCTTAAAGCTTTAAACTTTGATTGTGGAAGGAAGGGCTTTGTACAAGATTAACTGAGAGCCTCTCTGATTGGACACTTCATGCAACAGTAATCGATATTATCAAAAGTGTTGTTCTCACAACGCCTTTTCTACTCACTCGTCCACACAAGCTCATTTTTTACTTGTTGTCAATGGAAATACATTTTATTAGACATTTTAACCACTTCGTTGCAGAGAATTAAGTTTTCGAAAGTTGGAAACCAAAAGAATACATCGGAAATGGTTAACGTCAAAAAAATTGATCTGATTTGATTTATTTATACACACAGACAAGCAAACCTTTTTCTAAAAATGTTCTCTTGTGTTCAAGGGGCTTCAAAACACATATTCCTGGAGAAATTTCTGTGTTAATGATAAGCAAGGCTGTGCGTCTATGTTAAAAGCAATACACGTAGCTTGTTGCTTTGACCTATTTCGCACTCTGTCTCTCTAGAGATCTAGAAATGCAGACTTCAAACAGAGCACAGATAACGTTTAGAGGAAATTGCAATCTGACTGCAAGAAAGTGTTGTCAGGAGAGTTTCTCTGCAACAGGTTTACACAGATAAGTTCCCTAGAGACATCGCTTACCTGTCACACACTTTCTGCACTACATCACAATGACGTCATCAGTCACCCTTCATATTGGCTATAACTCCATATAGGGTAAACACGGGCTAAGTATAGTAACTAGAGCAAATTGTAAAAAAAAATAATTTTTTTACAATTCAAAACGTCTCAAATATGTATTTTTAATTGGTGACAGAGAGTATAACAAGAATATAGCAGGAAAAAAAGTTAAAACTAGTATAAATAGGAAAAAAAAAGCCTAAAAAGGCCTCTGTCTTCTGTTTGTTACATCATAGCCAATTACCTATTCCTCGTAATAAAATGCAACTCTTGTTTTTATACTCTGTGGAGCGCACAGCTATTTATATTCTATGGAACAACAACGACAACCATTTCAACACATTTTCAACTAAAAGTCAAGATCTTTTTCACAAATAGCTCAGGTACAACAAGTTTGTAAATAGTTTTTAAAACTTTAGTAATTTAGTAATGATATTGGAAGGTGTTTTATACGCGCATGTGCGTCAGAGCGAATTGGGATAGACTTATTGGCAACATAAATACATACTCTCATAAAACGAAGGTATATCTTGAGGCAAAGATTTGACGTGTAGCACTCACATCACATTCTCTACTCACTATTTATATTAATACAGATAAACATTACTACTAATTTTCTTGTAGGTACAAGGGGAATACAGTAGACTTTAAGTGATAGTTAAATGTTTTAGCTGGGGCTTGTGATGTCTTTGAAGTACTGTTTGCATGACCTAGACATAAAATACTGGATATTTACGAAAAGTATACGTATTGCAAAACTGAGAGAAATGAGAATATGTCGGAAATGGTCTACCGCACACAAAAGTGTATTATACAAAAACTGTTTGTTTTAACGCGATCTACATTCTTGAGCGGCAATACTTTTATCTCTTGTTATGGTTTACTGTTTAGAGGTATTTTTGATAATATCTAACTGTTCCATGTAAACGGTAGTGGGAGGGATTTAAATATCAAGTGTGAGACGTTGTCATTTTTGGATTGGTGAGAGGTGAAAAGGTGGAGAAAGTAGAAATGGCAATGCAGCACTTAACAAAGGGAATTAAAGGGTCACGTAGCAGTAAGGGCATCGAGTGGCGAGGCGGGGACATTTCGAGGAGCGACCGTCAAGGAGAAAATTGCCTCTTGAGAGACACGTTGACCTACACAATAGAAGTTGCAGCCTCCGCATCTTTGAGTCCATATCCCGTACAGTAACGGACCCCACGGTACTGCAGACTCTAAACTTTACCCACGAGTTTTGTTACTTTGGCGTGTACACATCGACAGATAATATTCTTCCCCTTATCCTTTAATTATTTCCTTCAAAGCAAAACAAAATTCAACCGCGCTCTCTTAGGTCACACTCAAATCATTAGAAATAAACACTTTTTGATATGTAATTAACCCAATATACCACTATCACACGTTAAAGTATTTCTAACTATCGATTGCTTTCTAATCAACTGCGCGACCTATACAGGGTGTAAATGAATAACACTACACGAATTTTACTGGCAATAAAGGGTTTATAGACGTCTACGACGTCAAGTTAATAAGATATACGTATTCAAAATGAATTCGAGATTGTGTTTAACAAATCATAAACACAAAGAAATATGTCAATACTATCCACTACAATCGAAATAGTGCTTATTAGAAAGTTAGTAAAACCTGTCTGCTGTCTCTCTTAAAAAGGATTTCTAAATTGTAGCATTACCAAAATCGATTAAATTGGAGGCCTAACTAGGGGCTGCACGCCACTGCAATGGATAACAGGTGCTGGCGAGCGGCTACAGAAACACAGAACAGTTCTAAAACTTGGCGTCGTAGCACCATAACCATTACGCTAAACAGACAGGCTACGGAGATCGCCCGCTTGTTCTCTCATCATGCGTTACAGCTGCAGTGTACATGATCAGTGGCGTGCATACCCTCAAACAATTTTAAGGCAGAGTTCTGTAATCTGTATTCCTAGAACATAGGTTTCCTGTCTCAAATTGATTTCAAATCCTGTGGGCGTAGTAATCGGCTAGGGATGAAACTGAAAAGTTTCGCTATTATTGGCGTACAACTTTGACATAAAGAGGCAGCTAAACTTAGAAAAACAGAGTTTTGAGAGAAACCAACAACTACTTGAGGGCGTCGTAGGTGTGTAAAAGGTGCATTATTCTATTAAATATACACTTAACAATACATTTACTATATAACTGCATTGATCATTTTGTTGATGTTTTGATACTTGAATCTCCCTGGCTAAAACAATACTAAACATGAAAATAGAAGCTTCTAGCGCATGTTCTGCCATCTATCCAGAAACAATGAAACTAGATAGACTAGATAACTCCATAGTGCCACCTACCCGTCACTGAAGAAGGCACACGTCCCGAAGGAAAATGGTATCCTTTGTTTACGTCAACATTGGTATTTTACAGACTTTTAGTTTTTATGTTCTGCTGTTTACAGACACACGCAGACCTTTATCTAGTTTTTAAGGTATTCGGTATAAAAATCTGATGTGTTACACTCACATGACTTTCTCTACTCTTGTACTAACCATTCTTACAAACTCTTATTCCTATATCTTCTTCATGTTAATACAGATATCTGATGTGTTACACTCACATGACTTTCTCTACTCTTGTACTAACCATTCTTACAAACTCTTATTCCTATATCTTCTTCATGTTAATACACATATCTGATGTGTTACACTCACATGACTTTCTCTACTCAGTCTTGTACTAACCATTCTTACAAACTCTTATTCCTATATCTTCTTCAAGTTAATACAGATATCTGATGTGTTACACTCACATGACTTTCTCTACTCTTGTACTAACCATTCTTACAAACTCTTATTCCTATATCTTCTTCATGTTAATACAGATATCTGATGTGTTACACTCACATGACTTTCTCTACTCTTGTACTAACTATTCTTACAAACACTTATTCCTATATCTTCTTTGTATTAGTTGAGATAATTGTACAAATTATGTTATTGCTTATTTCCTGGTAGGTACAAGGGGAATATGGGAATGCAGTAGGCTTTGTGCGATAGTCAAATCCTTTAAAGCTTTGAGATTCCCTTCTCTTTGTACACTTAACATAAAAAATTAACAACACAAAGTGTTCTAAAATGCACGCAAATAACAAGGAATATCTCTGAAATGGTTCACTCTAGAAAACATTTGTTTTGACATAAATTGTGTGTTTTAGCAACATCTACACTTTTGTATACTAAGATTTGGTCTATTCCTTACAGTTTATCAGTTCGCAAAAGTCATCGAGAGTAAATACGACTAGAGGGGCCATAGCCAGAAAAATCGAAATATACATTTTATTTACTATAAAAATAACTTAAGCACATGGCATTTTAATAAAAATCCTTAAAGCTATTTTCAACAAAATCAAAACTTTTCAATTATTTTCAATGTAAAGGGTAGGAATTTTGTTTAAACTCTTCGTGTCGTATCCCTGAAAGACATTAAACTTAAATACCAACTTTGGTTTTTAAGCGATTTTTCCTTTTTGAGTTATCCTGTCGACAGTCAGACACACACACACACGGACCTTTTTCTAAAAATGCTTTGTTTTTGGATTCAGGGAACTTGAAAACTTATATTGCCGGTGAAATTTTGACCTCTAATTTTTGGGTGGAATACAATATTTCCTCTACCTACTATACCTGGTAGAGAAAGGAAAAAGTAATTATTTGTGATAGAGGTTGAAAATTAAGTGTTATGGATGAGTGTTCGTCCTCTGAAGGAAACTTGTTTATACTGTTATTGTCTATCATCACGGACCACACACGCTAGTTCAACTGACACGTCTTGGCTGAGAGGCAGAACACGCCACTGGCGTCTAGTTCTGCAACTATACGCCGATGTCGGATGAAGTGCTATAAATGAAACATAGATGGTAATAGTAAATGTTGTGCCATCTATCCACAGATAATGTAAGCTCATAGACTGTATGAAAACTCCGCTGATATTACCTTGGATGTTAAAGACGTAATTAAATGGAAAATATAAAAAGAAATGTCACACTTGACAATAACTACAGATCAAAGTCGGATTAGAGCAGAAACAGAACCTTACGTAATGAGCGACTATACCCCACTCCACTCCTTTACTAACGTTTACATGGAAACATTTTCAAAATGTTGACTTTCTGAAAAATAACTTAAATGATTTCGATTAAAATGCCACACGTTTAAATATTTTATAACAAATGAAATGTATATTTTGAATTTTGAATATATATAACTTAAAGTATGGTGCATCTTTTGCAATAAAAATTCATAAACACATTTTTTTACTAAAGAGACTGAAATATGACTTGAGTATTCGCTTGGATTTCGGGGCCGCCTCAGAGGTTGTGTTGAATTCTGGGTAATGAACTGCAGGAAAGACTTGTTTGTTGTGTGCAATCAGGACGACGGGAACTGAACTGAACCATTAATCCTCTGGGGCCGACGCCCAATCAATTAGACGGATACAATGGGTTTACTCGTTTCCTACGTGAATTGTTCCTTATGCTAATCAAGTGGCGGTGGTCGAACGGAATCAGTCATATGCCCCATGTATCTATGTATATTCATGACGTGCGCGCGCACGCACGCAGGCAACATTACCATGTTGTAACCCCGCTCACTTTTTCAAATGAAGATGCCAACCTCCCTCCCCCATATCACTAAAGAGCACTTCACAACGTGCACATCAATTATCAACAACCATCTCTTTTTGTCTGGAATTTAAATTCACAATCTTCACTTTACAATTCCTCCCTTTTTCGTTTTGAACTTTAAATTCATAACGTTCAATTTATTAACGCAAAAATAGAACTGGTAATGGCAACAAACCAATACATCTTCCCTTGGAAATACTAAACGCATACACACAAACACGCATGGACGTTTTTCTAATAATGCTTCTTTTTTATTCAGTAGTTCAAAAATTACAGGTATTTCCAATCAATCAAGAAACATTTTCCAAAAAAATACTATGTACAATTCATCGATTGGAGAAAGTAAAAATACATAACCTCACTTTCACAATATGTATTGTTAGTGACCTTCTAGACTCGCTACCCTATCTTGAAATCAAATGATCAGAATAGAATCAATAGTTTCACAACACGCGAACTGTTTTACTGGTCAATATACTTATTAAAGCTAAATATAAAATTAAACATAACCTACAAATATTTATCTTCATACGGGCCGTAATATAAAACTTGTAACTCGTGTGAATTATGTTAAAAGTTCTAAGTTTTGGTCATGCTATGTAACCTTGCATTTTAAAGCTATAAACTAGGTGAAAATGCTCATGTTTGCTGCCTGATTTTCTCACTGAACTTTGCACGCGGAACATAATTTATTTGCTGGCCATTGCCCAAGATTCTGCTCCATAAACCATACCACGTCATAAATTTATAAATTGCTTAATGTATTGTTACGTAACTGCCAAAAGGTCTAAGGCCTCTATCACAAGTGATAAAACCTTTATCATACATTGTCATCAAATTTAAAGATGACTATATTATACTACGACAAACCTTTTATTATATATGCACTTAGCTCTGTTAGCTAATTTTTCTCAATCCCATTTCTGACACAAAAAGTCCAGTCGAATTTCTCTGTCATATATTGTTGTTTTAGGTTGTTTTTAATACATTTTAAGTTGATCAAATCATCATCTGGGTCCTGTTCATTAAAACCGAATAGATGTGAGGATTTATTTTGTCTCAATAGCTTTTTTCAGATGATAAGTCACATTTTTAGATTGAAAGTTTTAAATATTACGTGGTCAATGGGCTGATTTAACCTCACTTTCTGCTGCAGGAATGCAGGGCTCTCTTAATGAACTTGTTAAGAAAGCTTTATTCAGTCTGTAGAACGTAGGAATTCGGTTCACCGAGATGGTTGGCATTGTGATCAATCTTTTGTCTTCTCCCCTATCACAAATTGCCTTCTACAACCCCTACAGAATTTGCCATAAACGCCTGCAACTCGTGCAACTTTGCAATTGTTTTCTAGGCTTCAGTAAGTAAGGAAATGAAAAATATAATATCTATTGCATTTTTAGAAAAATATCTGCGAGTTTGAAGGGATTTTGAATACAATTTCTCCACCCCGAGCAACCTTTAGATAGAAACTTTTTCGAAAATTATTATTACTACTATTATTATTTTTTTTAAATCCTTGACTTCCTTTTTTACTTTCTATACTACGTATTGCATTCTACTAAAAAATTAAAAAATTTGGATTTCAAGATTTCACCTGAATCCGTGTGTGTGTGTGTACGAAAGGTCGCTTAAAACCAACGATGATATTACTCAACTAACACGAAGAAGATATAGAAATAAAAGTTTGTAAGAATGGTTAGTACAAGAGTAGAGAAAGTCATGTGAGTGTAAGGGTATAGTATCAACAGGTTTGCTGGGCTGGTACCCACAGGTGGAGAGAGACATCTCTCAGGCCACATAACCTAATTTCACGGTTACCATTGCTACAGATATTCATGGCTTCCTATTATTGGTAACACAATTGAATATGGGTAGCGCTCTCTCGCTCGCTCGGTCGCTTCAATGGGACTAGGAAATTGTTTATGTGCGCATGCTCGTTTCCTGCATAATACTACTATAATTATTTTCCGGTCTTCCCTGAAACAATGGGAGATGTGGTGACTATAGAAATTGTGCCTTATTCCTTCATTCACCACTGCATATGGTATTATATGTACAGTGTGTTTCATAAGTTTGCATAACTCGACGTCGAATACTGTAACTTTGTTCTGGTGTGCCAACTGTGTATTGTGAATAAGGAAATGTTGGAATATCTCAGGTAAAGCGTTTTGTAAAGCCCAACCAGCATGACAATAATCGGATATGGTGCTACGCAATGTCTCCTAGTAAGTAAGGCAAATCCGGCTCGTCCTTGAGCGGATTACTGAAATCCTTATATTTGAAATAATGAGCTTATTGCTGGCATTGTGATAGCGCGGCGTTTGTTTCCCTAATAGCATCACTATTGTATTTAACGTTTGCATTAGTGATGGTTATTTTGTGTTGTGATTGAGACCTCGAGATTAATCGATTATTCTGTTCCGCATGACTCGCAAATCAACCATCTGCTATTGCTAGCGCTTGCAAGGAGATCTATCTATCACAGTAACGTGCTAAGCTTCATTAACTTAGCTTACAGGATCGATCTATAACGCTATAGGACTCTTTAAACTATAGGTCGGATCTCTCATCACTTGGTTTTTACAGGTGACAGGTACGTGCTGTTATACAGTTATCCAATCTATTTAGTTCCATTGTTTGTGGACAGATGGCACAAAATGCGCTAGTACGTTCTATTTTCATTTTTACTATTATTTTAGCCAGGGAGATTGAAGTATCATAAAATCAACAAAATAATCGTATGGAATTATAAGACAATCACATTGTTAAATGTATTTTAATAGAATACTGCACTTTTTAAACGCCCACCACGTCTTCAACTTGAAGTTGGTTTCTCTCAAAACTGCATTTTCCTTCCTTTATCTACCTTTTTCTCTGAAATAATTAAAACTGACTGTGTTAAAGCTTCCTACTGCCAATTAAAGGGGTAAATAAAGAAGACTATGGAAAAAGAATATGTGTATTTTGGATAATTTTGTGATGCCTTACTTCTGGAGTGTAAATATAAGGTCTACGGTGCTCTGACCAGATATCAATGAACAGATTTCTTTAAAAAAAAATTGTATCTAATGAGCACTTGCTAGTTAAATTTAAATACCCTTTATGAATATAGTTGGAAAGCAAGGTAAGTAATAAATTTTGTTCACCGCGAGGAGGTAATAACATTAAGAGGGTTGCTGCAGCCCCTATATCACGGGGGTAAGTTTTCCTAGTAAACTTTGTCTCTAATGTAGCGTAAACGTAAACAGCATACGTGCTAACGACGCCGGCTAACCCTCTTTTGTTTCAGGGAGTTGTGGTTTTCAGTAGGGCTAATTCACCCCCTCAACTTTCCCTCTCTGTGTAAGAAATGGCGAAAATTATAAACTCACTCACATGACGACTTTCTGCACTGTACAAACTCTTACTCCTATATTTAATACAGATAAACATTTGTACAAATTATCTTATTATTTCCTTGTAGGTACAAGGGGAATATGGGAATACAGTAGACTTTGAGCAATAGTAAAATCTTTTAAAGCTTTGAGATTCCAATCTCTTTGCATGCTTAACATATAAAAAAGCGAACAACGATGTTCCATTTCATAGAGGATTTAAGTTTTCCGAAACTTGACACAAATAACAAGACATATCTCCGAAATGGTTCATTCTACAAAAAAAGTATTTAGACATAAATACTGTATTTCAGCAAGATCTACATATTTTGTACAGTAAGATTTTGTCTATCTCTTACGGTTTACGAGTTACACAAAAGTCATCCAGGGGATACAGGACTTCGTGGGCTATAGCCAGAAAATTCAAAATATACATTTAATTTCTCATAAAAATATCATAAACCAATACCATTTTAATCAAAATCGTTACAGTCATTTTAGAGAAAATCAAAATTTTCGAAAAATTCTCCATGTAAAGGGTAGTTTAGGGTCGAGATATTTTCTTCAAAATCTTTGTGTCACATCGTTAGAAGATTTACCAACTGCAGTTTGTAACAGACTTTTTGTTTTGGAGCTATCCTATTCACAAATGCATATCCAAGTTTTCGGTAAACGTAAAAATGTAGCAGAAGGGAATTTTATTTTTGGCTTTGATAACAAAGTCACTCAGTAAAACCTTTTATACTATTTGAACGTTTTAGCAACTGTTTTTTTACGTTGCAGGTATAAAAAATTGCTATTTAAAATAATATAAATGCAACCAAAGGGAATTAACAAAACGAAAATGGGATAGAATGCTGTGTGAATGTTTTAGCAGAATAGTAAATCACTATATTAAATTAATATTTGCTATTTAAATGCAAAACTTTTAGTTTTGTATTCATTGTAATATTGAATAATTAAAAGAGAGGTTTTCTATTTCATTAGCCTGGCATATAAAAAGCGAGGAATTACGTTATCAATGATTTAAATGTGGATTCAATTAGCGCAATGAATTCCATACATAACACAGCAGTCAATGAGGCGTAACATTAATATATTTTTTAATCGAGACGTACGCAGTTTTTTAGTTGTTCCATAACATATAGGAGTATTTATTATAAATTATATTAGTAGTAGATTATTTTAAAAAATCTGATGTCTTCCTTTCATATGACTTTCTCTAGTCACTCAGAAATGTCTCTCTCTCTCTTCAAGTATCTCGTGTTAAACATTTTAGTTTTAACTGCAGTTACCTAACTGCAGTTAACTAACACACGAACTGTATTATTGTTTTGATAGTAAGGGTGAAATAGTTGTGCGTGTGTGTATGTGTGTGTGTGTGTGTGTGTGTGTGTGTGTGATCGTAAGCAACAACAAATGGTGTGCAAAGTTTGCTATTAGATCTAACACAGTGTTGTGAATTAATGGGCGAAGTTTGTGTGGGACTGAAGATATACGATTGGTCCCTAGAGAGTCACTAGGCAGTTGATACCAGTGACAAATGGGTTGCCAACTCTCTGGAGCTCCCAGCATCATCACTCCACTCTTACCACAACCTCTTCAAAATCCTCCTCTTACGTCACAGAAATTACTAACGTGAACATATTATAGCATTTACACTGATACGGCAGGTTAGAAAGATCACGAGTTTTTCGTAGTTTTCCAGGGTCGGTCGGTGAACAGTGGTTTATTTTCTGTCAGGCGGCATTTTCCTGTATACCTATGCTTAATTTTATGTAATTAAGTAATTTTATGTATGAAATCAAGAATTTACATATTTAAACGTACCTATTTATGCTCTAAACTGCCACAGACAATGTCAAAGTACCTCAGCATTCAAAATACTCCATACGCATTAAAAACTAAAACATCACAACAGTTTTATTATTTTTAAGTAATTAACTTAATGGAGATAGAAAATATTTTAAGCGAAACAAAATTTCATATTTTGAAAGACAAGAGTGAACTTTAAGTCACATAAATGAAGGAGATAGAAGAGAAATTCTAGGGACACAAAACAAAATTTAATGTGCTTGGAGTGGATAGTATATTAAAAATATAAAATCAATTTTTCTAGATACACGCGTCAAGATTACACGTTCTCTCTTGTCTAGTATTGTCTGTCCTAAGATTTAAGACTTAACCACGTATGGCTGTTAAATTTGGTTCTTCTGTGTTCTTTTTGACGCACATTTTGTTTAGTTACTGGCTCAAATTCGAGTAAAAGAGAGCGATGGAGCAAACCTATTATTTAAGGTATGTGCTAAACCTTTAAAAATGGCAGAATCTAAAAGAATTTTACTGTCAACTGATGACTAAAGGTTCAGGAAACACTTATATCCACTGCTAGATTCCCTTAAAACCTGGTATGACGCTATAAATCGTGCGATATTATCATATTTCCGTCACGGGCCCCAGAAGATGAATGACGTAATTACTATGGTAACAAGACAATAACGATTTGATCACCACTAAAATAATTTTCTCCAATGTGCCTGTAAGAAAACATATTATGGTCACTCTCGTAAGTACAGAAGCATTCAAACAGAGGAATCACCTTATTTGCGTAAACATGTTTTGATTTTTCTGTAATTAATAAATTTTCAGCACTTTGTTCTAAGTGTTGAACATATTACGTCATATATCTGTGATACAAATGAAGTAATTATATACCTCATATCCTTATTTTAATACAGTTCATTAACGTGGAGATTTTCACCAATCAGAAGAAAACGCAACTGTAGGTTCAATCGAAGAACAACTAGCGTCAGTTCGTAAAAAGTAGGAACGTCTGACACGAGTGACAGTGAAATACAAAGACACACGGTGTCACTAATAACTTATTGTTACAAAAAATCAAGAAACATGTAGGAAAATGTATAACCTCATTTTCAGAATATATATGATCGTTTTTATGAAGCGAACCATTTCCGAGATATTCGTTGTTATTTGTCAGAATTTTGCAATACTTACAAACGTGTACTCTTTTATCTCTTGGCCACACAAAGAGAACGGAATTACAAACTCGTCACAAAGCGAGAACTTTTGAAGTATTTGAATATCGCTTACAGTGCAGTGTATTCCTATATGCCCCTTGTACCTACTAAGTTTCTGTGTATTAACATGAAGCAGATGTCGTTTGTGGAGTAGAGTGTTTGAGGTACCTGGTAGGTATATGTAAGTAGTAACTGTGAGAGAAGACAATGTAATTTGGTTGTCAGAAGAATGAGAGCTTCTAGTGACAGACAGACACTAAATTGCTGTGTTGGGTATACCTACCTACGAGTTTATTGCTCTAGACGGACTCAACTACATTTCTTTCTTTCTTCAACACGAGGTAATTTAGTAGTGTAAACGCCAGGGAAAATTCTCTTATGAGCTGAACAAGACAAGTCCGTCATGTAAATCCGGCTTCGAGTTCCGTCCACTGTGTTTTCCATAGTTTGCCCTGGTCGGTAGGGTGAACGCTGCATTGTACCAGAGTTCTCTCATACGTGAAATAATGGAATTACGTGGTTTATCTTGAGGTCTTAGAAAGGAACTTCGTAAAGGAAATTTAAAGAACATTACGAACAGCGAACACAATTATCTATCCTTTTTGCACTATTTCCTCTACACTAGTTGAGCACACGGATCAAATTAACTGCAAGTTATCAGAAACCTCGAGGCGTTTTACACAAGTTAATTGTGAACATTCACAAGGAAACTCAAAGTACAAACTTCCACACAACTGACAACCATTTCACTCAAAAATACACGTTTTAACACTCCCTAAATATGAAAAGAATTGCTATATTGTACTCACAAACCATTTTCTTATTCGTGTTAACACAGATAAACATCTGTACACATTGTTTCATTGCTAATTGTCTTGTAGATACAAGGGGAATAGAGATAGTGAGATGTTTTAAAGCAGGTCACTATATGATGAGTTTGAAATTCCGTTCTGTTTTTATGAACAAGCTAAAGAGCGACAAATAAGAAGTTTATTTCTTCTTCTTCTTCTTCTTCTTCTTCTTCTTCTTCTTCTCCTTCTCCTTCTTCTTCTCCTTCTCCTTCTTCTTCTCCTTCTCCTCCTCCTCAAGGCACCAGTTTGATAATTTTAATTTTCTCAAATCCTTGATAATATCTTCCCAACGCATTTTCACTCTTCGATCTCATGTTAATCTAATTACTCTAATGAAATTTACAATATTTTGGTTATGCATTAATTTATTTAACACTTTATGTTTTTTATTCTCCATTTGTCATTTCTTCAAAGAAATGGTTTGCTTTTAACCAGATCTATATTTTTTGTGCAGTAATATTTTGTTTATATCTTACAGGTTGTATATAAATACCTTAAACATGTAGTATCTTAATCAGAATCTTTAGTGCGATATTTGAGAAAATCACAATTTTCTGAAAATTTTGTTCGTAAAGCATGGAACTTGGAATGGAGTAATTTCGTTTCACATTTTTTCTGAAAGTTGCTTTTTTTATTGAAGGGGTTTCAAAACATGTATTTCCAGTGAAATCTCGACATCGAATTCTTGTGTCTAACACAATAGGGTACGTAGTAAAGAAAGTAATAATGCGTTATACTGAGGCAGTGATGACGTCATTCCGGAGATGTTGTCATGGTAATTACGTCATTCATTTTGTAACACTGGTGCCAGATATAGGTTATGTCGCCTTATATTGTATGAAATGTACTTTCTAATGTATCTGAGCTTTTGTAGAAGACATTTCTGTTTAGCTGTAGGACAAAATAAGCTTCAGCGTTTCAAGATGGTTAATTTAGGTGAATATGTGGCTTGTTACATATGCAAGACTGCTGAAGAAGGGAACGAAAGTTAAATAAAAGAACACAATGGCTGAATGTGGCACAGTACAGAAGCTGCGATCACAATAGACTTACAATTTTAATATACTTGGGTGAATAACAGAACCTTTCGCTTTACCTCATTTCCATGAAACATGTAACAAAGATCCTCAAAGGCAGCCAGCCTAAAGAAAAGAGCCTTATTCTCGTCTCGACTCGACTCGACTTGTAGAAGAAGGTTGTCTTGGGGTTTGTGCTATATTATTAATCAGGTTAAAATGTTAAAGTGCTCCAATCTGTAGCCCTTCCTTATTCGTGGCTTTTGTGTCTTGTATCCCACGGGAACACAGCGCTATACTTCACCACTTACCTTCCTATACACACAAATGAAAAGTACACTAATTATTTTATTAAAATGTTGCTTTACAACACGTATAAGGGAAGTGTATAGGTTAGAGCCGAGTTGTACCGAACACACCCGAACAGTAGATATCCGTGATGAGGTAGGAATTTCGTTATCTTTGTCACAGCGAGAGATGAGTGAATAATTTTTGAGAAAGATGTGTAAGAGGAAATGAAGACATTTAAGTATCGTGTCGGCGTGGAAAGACATACTACGTGTGTATGTTGGTACAGACATACAGACAAGGTTTTGTTGTTTTCAAAAATCAGGTGCTGCCTTGTTTTACGTCCTTTGGGAAATGTCCAATATCCCTTTGATGGAGGTGTGTTGGAGAGGGCTCTCTCTACGCTCAAGTGGCGCCCTCAAAAGAACCTCCCCCCCCCCCCCCTACGTGCGGTGGATCAAACACTAGTCCCCTCTCCTTAGTTTACGTGCCGCGGCAGCACAATTCGACTCTACTGCTGCTACTTGCAGGGCTTTACACCTCACTTCCTCTTAACATTTGTACCCACACATTATCTTATTACCAATGTTCTTCTACCTACAACGATAAGTGGAAGTTAAATGTTTTAAGACCTGATCGCTACATGATGACTTCAAATTCCGTTCAAAGGTTCTCAAAACATATATTTCCAGTCAAAACATTGTATTTGTGGGTGGAATATAATACTTCTACTTAATATACTTAGTAGAGAAAGTAAATAATACAAATATATTTAAAGAATCTTGCGACAGGCGGGATCGCATCTTCGGTAGAGTGTCACGAATCCCGATGAAGACCGAAGGTAACCGAATGCATAGATGTTTGACATGTTTGGCAACTGGTAGTAGATGTGATAATGGGTACCGCATCAAAAGGGACAAACGCTAACCCTCCCCTCATTTGCCCATTTTGTGTCATATATGATTCAGATCGTATGGATACGGCTGTAGAAACGTACCTAATGGACATACATTATATATCAAAGAACATATTCGGCGAATCCTCAAAGCAGACCAGCAGTAAAGTGCATCTTGAGTAGGTCACTTCTCTCACTTTCATCTGCTATGCCAGTTCACCTCAAAAACGTGCATATCTTGAGACTTTTCAGTCCAAAAAGACATTCGTGGTTTAATGCCTGTGGGTCTGTACTCAAAATAACTCAAAAACAAACATTTCCTTAAATACTGAACTTGGTATAGCTTTTGCAGAATTTTGATTTTCTCAGAAACGGGGGCCGTGTTCCTGACATCAAAACAGTAAAAAAAGTTCATATGTGCATGGATATGAAAATAATTTATTTCAAAGTTAAAACACTTTTACTTCAATACACGCAATAAGCTTGCTCTGGGGTACTCTATTGAACTTTCCTGCTGTGTTTCGTATTTGGTCAAATCCAGTTTGGATACGTCAGCATCAGGTACAGGGGTCACATAAACCAAACACTTCAACTGTCTCCAGACGAAGGAATCCATTTAATTCAAATCAGGCGATCGAGGAGGCCATGTGGAAATCGATCATTCAAAAACTTACAAACTATCATACTGAAATGAGCTGAAGTACGTTCATTGGATGATGTCCAAAGATATATTATCAGTTAAGTGATACAAGGTATCTCTGAGAAATTGGAGATGCATTTTTTGTATTTAAGGGAGCTCAAAACATGTATTCGACATCGAATTTTTGGGTCAAATATACTTCCTCTATTTACAATACCTAATAGAGAAAATAAAAACTAAATGTTTATACTAAGATGACATATAGAGAAATAAGGGTTTGTAAGAATACATTGCACAAGACAGGGTAGAGAAAGTCATGTGAGTGCATCACATGAGATTTTTTTTTCAATTAGTTGTTTAAAGCTTTAGCTTTCAAGTTGAACTTTACAAGCAAGCAATGCAATTTTAAAGAATCACTATGCTTCCATGGGAAATTGAAACTGATTTGAGTCCAATCCCATTATGAATACGATCCGTGTCTGCATGTTGAATTCACTATGGAATGAGATCATTTTGGATACGCAAGCCTCAAGCTTACGAGAAATAATGCAAGCTTTCATATTGTCACCTGGTTTATGTTGGCGAACCTGTAAAACTACGTGAGTATTTTAAGTATATTTTGAGGTTAGTGAATGTTTGTATAAGAATATATTGTGAGATTATATAAACAGTAAAAATGACTTCGTTGTGTTTTATTACATCACTTTCAGTAAGAAAACAAAATGACGAGCGTGCGGCGTGTTACAGTACAAGTTAACATCTTTGGCGGATTCAAATCGATTTGAATCCGGTAAGTGTTCCCTTGCAGGAACACGGGAGTGTTACAGCAGGATTTGTAACTGTGTGTTCTCAATACTTAACATATTAAGTTCATGATATATGTAAATACCATTCAGATTATATAAACACATAATATTCATCGAATGTAGTGGAAGTATAGAGATTTAGACATAGATATCTAGCGGTTTTTGTAGCGCGTGATTGGCAACACTAACAAATGGAAATATGACTCAATGCGCATGCTATTTACGTTTGTCCATTGTTTATGTGAATCTGCGAAGTTTGTTAAAATTTAGAGGTTAAGAAACTTGTTTTGTTAGCGTTTCTTTGATAACTGCAGAAGTAAACTTGCAAGTATTTGGAAACACAATCTGGTCGTTATATCTAATAGTTTTAAACGAGAAATTCTTGTATATAAGCATCTTTCGTGCATCTCGGAAACGAAACGACTTCAGCGATTTGGATCAAGTTTTGTACTCAGATTAGCTTTCGCTGTTTATCTATCCTGAAAAAAGCACGAGTTTACTCGTGCATACAAAATATTTGCTTTATTCCCTGTTGTACAAATAATTATAATTCATACAATTGTCTGTGTGTTTGAAATAGATATGCTACGTATTACATTCACACTGTTTAACCTAGTCACTCACTTTTAAGTAACACATTCACATCTCTTTCTCTACTAACTCTTCTACAATTCAGCACGCATGTATATTGGGATGTGGAGGTTTTCCTTGGCTCACTCTTGCATGTTTGTGTGAGGGTGTGGGACGTCCTGGATCTAGTACGACTGATTTCACAATACAAAGAACACGTGGTCAGCCGTAGTGTTTGTAAGAATGTCTTGAACAAGTCAGTGACACGAGGTTCTATTCCCACTCGCAGTGTGCAAGTTGATCGAGTTTTGGACCAGCCTGTATTGCAGGTTCTTTGTTAATTCAGCAGGAAGACATAACTTTGCAGCAGAAGCGTGAAGCAGATTTACCTTTCCCATTTTTCAGCGCATTATTTCACAACATTACATCACCACATGCTAAAAAATGTAAAAGTGGAAGCGAGGGTTGTAATGAGTTCCATATATCATCCCCCTCTGACTGACTGACTGACTGAGTGAGTGACTGAAATAAACCAGTCAGTCTCTTTGTTGGTTCAAGAAACACTCCGAGGACAACTTTAACAACACTACATAACCTCAACATTTTCTTCATCTACTTCTTTATCAGTCATTTTTACTTTCTCTACTGTGCATAGTAAATAGTGTGTGTGTGTGTGTGTGTGTGTGTGTGTGTGTATGTATGTGTGTGTGTGCGCGCGCATGTGTGTTTCTGTGAATACCATAAATCAAAGACGAAAAGTGGGTTTAAAAAGTAAAGGTACTATTTAAATTTAATGTCTTTCAAGGATCGATACGAAGATTTTGAAAAAAATTCTTTCACTTTAAACCACCCTTTAAATAGAACATTTTTCGAAAATATTGAATTTTTTTAAAAATGGCTCTAAGAATTTTGATTAAAATAATAATGTATTGTTTAATATAATATTTTTATGAGATAAAATATATATTATAAAAAAGATATAGTATAAACAACTTTTGTACAACTGATAAACAGTTAAATATACACAAAATATTACTGCATTAAAAATGTAGATGTCGTCAAAATAGACAGTGTCTGTCTTATGCTTCGGTTTTCTAGAGTGAATAATTTCCGAGATATTCCCAGTTATTTGTCAGAGTTTGCAATACTTATACTTTTTTAAAATAGAAAGTCTTTATTCGCTTCTTAGCCTTTAGGCACACAAGGACAACGAAATTTCAAGGCCATCATATAGCGACCAGCTCTTAAAACATTTCACTATCACTTAAAGTCTACTATATTCCCGTTGTACGTACAAAAAATTAGTAATAATGTAATTTGTACAAATGCTTATCTGTATTAAGCTGATTTATTTACGTCTTTTTCCGTCTTTCTCTGTCAACAACGAAAAGAAAAAGGAAAGTTAAAAATTGATTCTATACGAAAAGTGAAGTTTAAGTTCAGTATTTTTTAAACAAATTTTAATTTCAGTGTAAATAGGCCACGTGACCAGGATGTGAGAACGTATGGGAGCCAGACGAGGGAAAAGGAACGGTAGAGATGGTTGCAAGAGTTTAATGTAGTGATTGGTGTGCAGTGGATGAGAGACAGAAATAAAAATGTAGTGATCGATAGTGCATAAGAACAGTTTGTAGAAGAATTCAACGTGTTTATATGTTGTAATATAATATTGCAAAGCACAAAGTCTTTAGCTAAATGCAAGCTTGGCTTTTCTACGAGGCCAAGTGTATCTACCCAGCGCCACGCCTGTAGCCCCGTATTGCAATTGTAAGTAGTTCATTGGTGACTAGTTATCCCCCACTCTCTTCGAGAGCTCGTGAGGAAGTGGAGCGATGTTTCTTTGTTTTGGGGTGTAAGAAGCATATTCGGGGATGACAGTCGTGACAGAAGCAGAGGGTTATTTACTGCGGGAACAGGAGAAAACAGTGTCTGGAGAGAGACACGTACAGGAGCACAGGACGCACAATGGTTACTACACGATGAGTCCCTAGGGACGTCCTCTGCGGGGAAAACAAGAGAAGGAAGGAAGCAAGGGGAAGTACCGCCTCGACGTGACCAGAAAAGTGCGACATCGATCCGCACATTGCTGAGGTCACTCCAGCTATCTTCCTCTCAAAAGGAGAATTAGACAAGATTCACAACATATGTGCCAGCTGGACCAGCCATGTCCAACCTTGTCTCTTTGCAGGCGCTTACGTAATTAACTGCTATTTTCCACTTCCTCCTTCAGTCGCAGGGTGAGTCATCTACTGCCTGTGACGTGCAGAACCACAGTCACATAGTGATTATTCAGTGACGGGCGATTCCATGGCAGTTTGTAAGTTATACCTTGAATTTTATTTAAAATCTTCTTCTCGCAACCTAAAAAAATATGAAAGTTAAATACCAACTTTCATTTTTAACTGACATTTTGTTTTTACTTTCTCTACCACGTATAGTAAAATTCTATGTCGAGATTTCACCGGAAATATATGTTTTGAGGTCCCTAAATCTAAAGGAGCATTTTTAGAAAAAGGTGCGCGCGCGTGTGTGTGTCTGTGGACAGCATAACTCAAAAACGAATAGACGGTTAAAAACCAAAGTTGATATTTAAGTTTAATGTCTTTCAAGGATGTGACACGAAGATTTTAAAGAAAATTGCTCCACCCTAAACTACCCTTTACATGGAAAATTTTTCGAAAATTTTGATTTTCTCGAAAATGGCTGTAACAATTTTGATTAAAATGTCATGTATTTGAGATATTTTTATTGCAAATGAAATGCATATCTTGAATTTTCTGGCTATAGCCCATGTAGTCATATTTACTCTGGATGACTTTTGAATAACTCGTAAACCGTAAGAGATAGACCAAATCATACTATACAAAAAATGTAGATCTTGCTAACACACAGAATTTATGTCTAAATAAATCTTTCCGTAGAGTGAACCATTTCTGAGATATTCCTTGTTATGTGTGTCAGTTTCGGAAAACTTAAAACTTTCGTGAAATGGAACATCGTTGTTCATTTTTTTATATTTTAGGTGTGCAAAGAGAACGGTATCTCAAAGCTTTAAAAAGATTTGACTATCACTGAAAGCCTACTGTATTGCCATATTCCCCTTGTACCTACAAGAAAATAAGCAATAAGATAATTTGTACAAATGTTTATCTCAACTAACACGAAGAACATTGTGAGATTGTAATCTCACAATGTTCTCAAAACATTCACTATTCAGAATCTACTTAAAACACACACAAAACATATTTTACAGGTTCGCCAACATAAACCAAGTGAGCTTGAGCCTTGTGTGTCCAAATCGATCTCATTCCGGATTGAATTCAACATGAAAACGCGCATCATATTGAGAATGTGATTGGACTGAAATCTATCTGAATCTGGATTGAATTTAACATGGAAACGCGGATGGTACTGTGAATGGGATTGGACTCAAATCGATTTCAGTACGGATTGAATTCAACATGAGTCTGTAAGAATGGTTAGTACAAGAGTAGAGAAAGTCATGTGAGTGCAACAGATCAGATTTTTTAAAGAGATACCAAACTTTATTGGTGGAAGATTTATTTACTTTTTATAAATGGCATATTTTAAACAGATAATTATTCTAATATTATGTTCTGTGCAACATATTTTGTTTGCAATAACTAAAAATAACGCAGTAAATTAATACAATCAACACACAATATAATAAACAATCCATATTCATGAAAGTGGTTCAGTAATCATGTCCAACTGTGTGTATGTGTGTTATTAATTGTAATAATATTTAAATTATTGTTCGCCGTTATTATCATTTGCAATAACTCCAAACGCAGCATGCATATTTTGTATAATCGACAATTCCTTTATTTCATATTTATACTTCCACTACCATGCATGTTTGATTCTTCTGTTCATTTGTTTGTTGTGAAGTGAATACTATTCTGAATGAGTTGATTCGTTCGTTCATTTCTCCGCGGGAGTGCAGTGTGGACATGATGACGTAACAAGCCGGGGCTGGGTTACGCTGCACTGTTTTTCATTACTAGTAAAGCGAGAGCAGTAAGGGTAGGTCATTAAGATAAATGCACAGCACTCACCCTGTTGCTCAAGATTCAAGACATTCATACACAAGAAGCTAGCTTCAATATTTACATTTACTTTGGCTATCTCATTCCTGCATTGCGTACCAGATGAGGAGGTCCTAAGATCGACCCCCGTAGGACTTCTTGACTATCTTTCATGGCTTCCCTTACTCGGAACGATAAACTGTATACCACAAACATAGTGAACATTCATTTAAAGTTTAATTCTGACTTTCAAAAATATAATTTTCAGCACCAGGATCTCTATTGCCATGTAAAAATTAACACAGAACTAAACTTAACTTAAATAAACATGAGAGATATCGTTATATAAGTATAATTCACATTTAAAAATATTTTAAGGCTTGTATTTAACTAATTGTGAGACAAAAAGTTCGTTGTACTTTTGCCCCACTCGAGCCGTGTCCGTCTGCCCAACAAACAGACAGCCTGGAGACATAAACTTGTTCCCTGATAGATGTCTGTATACAGAACTTCAAAATGTTATATACAAAGTATATAATCTTACAGTTCTAGTAACTAAATGACATCTGTTGGTAATTGTAAGCTTGTTTTGAGATCCTTTACAGAATATACCCCTTTCAAGCTGCACCTACAACCCGAAGCCCATTGTATCTACGAGGAAATACCTAACCATGTAATTGTTACGGCATCCAAGTTCCTTATTCCTTAGTTATTAAAGAGTGTGTATTTTCAAAGCAGTAAAATATGTAATTAAAGTTTGATGAGAGGGTGAGTTTATGGGCCTGTGAAATGTTAATAATAATTGGTGGGTCAATATGCAGGGAGCAGTGCTGGGGGTTGTAATATGCAGCTGTGATGAAGGGGGTGATTTAGTCGACAACCGCTTTTTCTATGAATATCATAACAGGCTGCCCCGCCTGCCTGCCTGACGATGAGATGACATCAAAAACAGCTCTGCTGCGAGGTTGCTCGTTACAGGCAACAACTGGCAACGTCGCTACGTACACCACGGTACCACACGGGTGGCTGTGTTACGTACAGCCGCTCTACGATATATAGTACAGTAGTTGTGAATACGGAACCTAATTAATTTGTAATTGAAATAAATTAAAATGGTTAAAATGTAATAATATTTATATTATCAACGATATAGGTAAATAGTGGATACGTGTATACATCCGGGAAGACTACCGAAAACCTCGGGTCGCCAGCTCCAGGTTAGTGAGGCGTCTCACAACCACAGTATATCTAATCTGTCACGACTATAGGGAACTCCTGTTCGGGAGGAGCTCGAATATTCGACCCGAGGTACTTATAGTATCATCAGAAGTACCACGACTGGTCGGGGTCCACAGAACTCGCATCACGACAACTGAAGTGGTCAGAAATACTCCCCAACAGGAGTGCATTAGACACTCCCATTAACTTATGTCCGCAAACAAATACCTCTTGAGATATGACTCATTGTACAAAAATATGAATTTTCGACAAGTTTGCAAACACTGATGTCGTTAAATGTCCCCATAGACAAAAACCTGATGTATTAAGGTCAGGGGAACGGGGAGGCCATGCTACTGGACCTCCTCGACCAATCCATCGTCCATTAAAAGTTTGATTTAGATATCGTCGCACGATGTGTAGAAAATGGGGTGGTGCCCCGTCATGCATAAACCACATAGGTAGCCTTTCCACAAACACAACTCCTCCAAAAGCACGAGTAACTCATCGCGCAGGAATCCATGATACACAGCACGTTTTAATATATGTCCCTAGGAGTTTGTCAATCCCTGTAAATTGTGATTCAAATTTTGAAATAATACTAACGTTGATTAGACAGTAGAGTAGAGGGCAGGGTCCCTGCAGCTACAGATAGTAGCTCTGCATTGACAGCTTCTAACGTCAAATCCCCTTGTGTGAACGGAAACCAGAGACCTTCGCCGATCTGACAGACAGTAAGTTCCCTGCCATGCAGCACCAAAACTCCTACCGATAGTTACAGAAGAAACACTTTATCGTCCGTTCCCAATAATTAAATATGGCCGACATTACACTAAACTGCAGCACTGCCAACATAAACAGTATAGCATTATTTCTAAGCTTAAATATCGCACTGTTAAGGTAGCATTGTGATAATAATACTTGCACATATGTACTATATATTTACAACAGTAACTATGACTGTATATAATGCTGTAAAAGAATTCAAGACAGTATCACGCACACACGAGCAATACAATGTGTCTACATAAGGGGAGTGTAATTCTCTTTGGCAGCACTGTCCTAGTGTCCAGGGGAAGGTCCAGGTGTTTCTGCTTCACAGGTTCGCGGTTCAATTCCTGCAGAAGAAACAGCGTCCATTACAATTTGACTAGGAGTCGAACCCATGACTTCCACATACGCTACACCCTGAGCGGTTATAAAGATGAAGTTTATTTTATTACTCTGAATGTTGAGGAATTATGACCTGAGTTTCAGCTTCCTTTAAATTATGAGTAAAATGTTTCTTTTGGACCCGAGAGACCCATGATGCTATGCGCTGAGCGTTTCAAATTTATATATCCGCTCTCCGAACTCCTCCATCTAAATAACAATGATCAGCCTATAAATAAAATATGAAAGTGGGGCAGTAACTCAGGAAGGGTGAGTGAGTTATGGGCCGCGGGGCGGCGCTACTTGCCAATACCTGAAATACGAGTAGATAAACGGCCGTGATGTACTGCAAGGAAACAATCTAACAACACAATATCATACACTTCACTTCAAACACTTCATCATTCGCTTCCAATATTCACACTGTTACTTCACACATACACATACATCCACACACATACACATACGCACACAGACACACACATACACACATACACATACATACTTGGCTAATTAGTGTATGAGAGACAGAGAAAGTGAAGACAGTGAAAGGAGTGCGTCAAGGTTATGAGAAGTAAACAGTTGTGAGTTGTAATATCATGAAAGACTGTAAACTCTGTTAACATCAGTAAAAGAGAACTGTGTATTTGTGTAATTAGTGTATGAGAGACAGAGAAAGTGAAGAAAGACAGTGAAAGGAGTGAGTCAAGGTTATGGGAAGTAAACAGTTGTGAGTTGTAATATCATGAAAGACTGGTGACTGTGTTAACATCAGTAAAAGAGAACTGTGTATTTGTGTAATTAGTGTATGAGAGAGAGAGACAAAGAATGTGAAGAAAGACAGTGAAAGGAGTGAGTCAAGGTTATGAGAAGTAAACAGTTGTGAGTTGTAATGTCATGAAAGACTGTAGACTGTGTTAACATCAGTAAAAGAGAACTGTGTATTTGTGTAATTAGTGTATGAGAGACAGAGAAAGTGAAGAAAGACAGTGAAAGGAGTGAGTCAAGGTTATGAGAAGTAAACAGTTGTGAGTTGTAATATCATGAAAGACTATAGACTGTATTAACATCAGTAAAAGAGAACTGTGTATTTGTGTAATTAGTGTATGAGAGACAGAGAAAGTGAAGAACGACAGTGAAAGGAGTGAGTCAAGGTTATGAGAAGTAAACAGTTGTGAGTTGTAATATCATGAAAGACTATAGACTGTATTAACATCAGTAAAAGAGAACTGTGTATTTGTGTAATTAGTGTATGAGAGACAGAGAAAGTGAAGAAAGACAGTGAAAGGAGTGAGTCAAGGTTATGAGAAGTAAACAGTTGTGTGTTGTAATATCATGAAAGACTGTAGACTGTGTTAACATCAGTAAAAGAGAACTGTGTATTTGTGTAATTAGTGTATGAGAGACAGAGAAAGTGACGAAAGACAGTGAAAGGAGTGAGTCAAGGTTATGAGAAGTAAACAGTTGTGAGTTGTAATATCATGAAAGACTGTAGACTGTGTTAACATCAGTAAAAGAGAACTGTGTATTTGTGTAATTAGTGTATGAGAGACAGAGAAAGTGACGAAAGACAGTGAAAGGAGTGAGTCAAGGTTATGAGAAGTAAACAGTTGTGAGTTGTAATATCATGAAAGACTGTAGACTGTGTTAACATCAGTAAAAGAGAACTGTGTATTTGTGTAATTAGTGTATGAGAGACAGAGAAAGTGACGAAAGACAGTGAAAGGAGTGAGTCAAGGTTATGAGAAGTAAACAGTTGTGAGTTGTAATATCATGAAAGACTGTAGACTGTGTTATCATCAGTAAAAGAGAACTGTGTATTTGTGTAATTAGTGTATGAGAGACAGAGAAAGTGAAGAAAGACAGTGAAAGGAGTGAGTCAAGGTTATGAGAAGTAAACATTTGTGAGTTGTAATATCATGAAAGACTGTAGACTGTGTTAACATCAGTAAAAGAGAACTGTGTATTTGTGTAATTAGTGTATGAGAGAGAGACAGAGCAAGTGAAGAAAGACAGTGAAAGGAGTGAGTCAAGGCTATGAGAAGTAAACAGTTGTGAGTTGTAATATCATGAAAGACTGTAGACTGTGTTAACATCAGTAAAAGAGAACTGTGTATTTGTGTAATTAGTGTATGAGAGAGAGAAAGTGAAGAATGGCAGTGGAATAAGTGAGTCAAGGTTATGAGAAGTAAACAGTTGTGAGTTGTAATATCATGAAAGACTGGTGACTGTGTTAACATCAGTAAAAGAGAACTGTGTATTTGTGTAATTAGTGTATGAGAGACAGAGAAAGTGAAGAAAGACAGTGAAAGGACTGAGTCAAGGTTATGAGAAGTAAACAGTTGTGAGTTGTAATATCATGAAAGGCTGTACACTGTGTTAACATCAGTAAAAGAGAACTGTGTATTTGTGTAATTAGTGTATGAGAGGCAGAGAAAGTGAAGAAAGACAGTGAAAGGAGTGAGTCAAGGTTATGAGAAGTAAACAGTTGTGAGTTGTAATATCATGAAGGACTGTAGACTGTGTTAACATCAGTAAAAGAGAACTGTGTATTTGTGTAATTAGTGTATGAGAGAGAGACAGAGAAAGTGAAGAAAGACAGTGAAAGGAGTGAGTCAAGGTTATGAGAAGTAAACTGTTGTGAGTTGTAATATCATGAAAGACTGTAGACTGTGTTAACGTCAGTAAAAGAGAACTGTGTATTTGTGTAATTAGTGTATGAGAGACAGACAGTGAAGAAAGACAGTGAAAGGAGTGAGTCAAGGTTATGAGAAGTAAAGAGTTGTGTGTTGTAATATTATGAAGAGGGTAGAAGCCTAGCTGGTGTAAAAGGGAGGCAGATTTTGCCCTCTCTCTCTCAGAGAGTCTGTTGCGATGGAAGCGGTCGGGTCCGTCCTCGTGGCTAGCGGTCAGTGACTCAGTCACTCTTGTGTCCAGGGGAGCGAAAGACATTCCAACCAATTAGTGCAGCCAAGCCCCGAGTGCACTGATTACCGCGGGTTTAGCTAATCACACTCCTGCCTTATTGATGATACTGCTACCCCGATACACCCTCTCCATAGCAACATTGGCACTCGTATAGGACCTCCACTCATTCTTCTACCCTTACAAACTTTTATTCCTTTAGTAATTTCAAGCTAATGCATATAAATGCTTGTACAGATTATCTTATAGGTACAGTGGGAATACAGTAGAGTTTAAGTGTTAGTAAATTGTTTAGACCTAATCGCTATGTGATGACTTTGATATTTCGTTCTCTCTGCATCACCATGGGATAAGGGATAGAGGTTTTAAGTGGTGCAAAACTCTGACAAATAACAACGAATATCTCCAAAATGGTACACGCCACAGAAAACTGTGTTTGGAGATAAATTGTGTATTTTAACGAGATCTACATTGTTGTATAGTAAGATTTGGTCTATCTCTTATGGTTTACTAGTTATACAAATGTCAGCAAGAGAAAACGAACTACATGGGCTATAGTCAGAAAATTCAAAATATACATTTCATATGTCATAAAGGTATCCTAAACGTATTGCATTTTAGTGAAAACCGTTGGAGCTATTTTCCAGAAAATCAAAATTTTTTATGAAATGCTACACTATGTGTGTATATGTGTGTGTGTGTGTGTGTGCGTGTGTGTGTGTGTGTATGTAAATTAACTGCTATACTTTACAAATCGTCAAGTTTCCTATTCCCACAGAAAGGGGCGACGCCGCCGCTGACATTTCCAGGGAGCACCTGTCGGAAATAAAAGTTTCACATAATGCTATGACATTTCAAATTATGTACCTAGTCTGAACTGCACCAGAGTAAAACTAGTTTCGATAAAACTCATACAATGTCTCCGCATACGTATGTTAGCTTCTTCTTGCCATTTCCTGCTTTTTATTCCTTCTCTTCTCTCTTCTCGTCCCGTCTTCAGAAAGTTAGATTCCGCAAGTTGAAAAGTAAGGTCCATCTTGCCACGCACTTTGTGGAATAATGTGGTCACGTAATTCTGCTGCCTCCCTTACTCTTAACAATAGAGAGCAACTTAGATCCGCCGAGAGCTTTCTTTGCTTTAGAAGCAACTGGCTCCCAACTTTCACCAGAGCAGCGCACAGAATGGAAAACATGAACCTTTGTGAGACAACATATCACATATTGTTTTGTTTTGAACTTAATTTGAAAACATCTTATACTTATCTTACATTACTTCTAGTACACACTAGGCTGACAATTGATATGGGGAATTGAAATCGATTTGAATCTGATGCCATTCTCTATGCGATCCACGTTTAAAAGTTAAGTTCAGTCCTTAATGAGATCGATTTGAGTCCAATTCCATTCTCAGTACCATCCGAGCTTCCATGCTAATTCAGTCCTTAGTGACATCCATTCTGAGTACCATCCGGAATGAGATCGATTTCAGTCCAAACACGTTCTCAATACGATCAGCGTATTCATGTTGAATTCAATCCGTACTGAAATCGATTTGAGTCCAATCCCATTCTCAATACGATGCGCGTTTTCATGTTGAATTCAATCCGTACTGAAATCGATTTAAGTCCAATCCCATTCTCAATACGATGCGCGTTTTCATGTTGAATTAAATTCGTACTGAAATCGATTTAAGTCCAATCCCATTCTCAATACGATCAGCGTGTTCATGTTGAATTCAATCCGTACTGAAATCGATTTGAGTCCAATCCCATTCTCAATACGATCAGCGTTTTCATGTTGAATTCAATCCGTACTGAAATCAATTTAAGTCCAATCCCATTCTCAATACGATGCGCGTTTTCATGTCCAGTTCAATCCGTACTGAAATCGATTTAAGTCCAATCCCATTGTCAATACGATCAGCGTATTCATGTTCAATTAATGCGAACTGAAATCGATTTAAGTCCAATCCCATTCTCAATACGATGCGCGTTTTCATGTTGAATTCAATCCGTACTGAAATCGATTTAAGTCCAATCCCATTGTCAATACGATCAGCGTATTCATGTTCAATTAATGCGAATTGAAATCGATTTGAGTCCAATCCCATTCTCAATACAATCAGCGTTTTCATGTTCAGTTCAATCCGTACTGAAATCGATTTGAGCCCAATCCCATTGTCAATACGATCAGCGTATTCATGTTCAATTAATGCGAACTCGTCGTCGTTGTAGTGTTTAACGCCCGCTTTTACTACTACGGCACCGCAGGCGGTGACACTGATGATACATGGAATGAAGATGGAGCACCGGTGGAATGAGATGGCGGGGGAAACCGGAGCACCCGGAGAAAACCCGCCCTGACGCCGCTTCGTCCATCACGAATACCACATGCGGGTCCCTGGGATCGAACCCGGGCCGCCTAGGTGGTAGGCGAACGCGCTAACCGCTCGACCACGGCGCCGCCAATTAATGAATGCGAAATGAAATCGATTTAAGTCCAATCCCATTCTCAATACGATGCGCGTTTTCATGTTGAATTCAATCCGTACTGAAATCGATTTGAGTCCAATCCCATTCTCAATACAATCAGCGTTTTCATGTTCAGTTCAATCCGTACTGAAATCGATTTGAGCCCAATCCCATTGTCAATACGATCAGCGTATTCATGTTCAATTAATGCGAACTGAAATCGATTTAAGTCCAATCCCATTCTCAATACGATGCGCGTTTTCATGTTGAATTCAATCCGTACTGAAATCGATTTGAGTCCAATCCCATTCTCAATACAATCAGCGTTTTCATGTTCAGTTCAATCCGTACTGAAATCGATTTGAGCCCAATCCCATTCACAGTACTATCCGCGTTTTCATGTTAAATTCAATCCAGATTCAGATAGATTTCAGTCCAATCACATTCTCAATATGACGCACGTTTTCATGTTGAATTCAATCCGGAATGAGATCGATTTGGACACACAAGGCTCAAGCTCACTTGGTTTATGTTGGCGAACCTGTAAAATATGTTCTGTTCGTGTTTTAAGTAGATTCTGAGTTTAGTGAATGTTTTCAGAACATTGTGAGGTTTTAGAAACAAAGTGACGTGTTTCATTACGTTACTTTCACTAAGAAAACAAAACAACGAGCGTACAGCGTGTTACAGCACAAGTTAGCATTTTTGATGGATTCAAATCGATTTGAATATCTCAGGTGTTTCAACACAACAAAACTTCGGTCCGACTCCGCTTCTAAAAGGATTCAGTTGGATCTAAATCCGCGTTTCCATGTAGTATTCAATCCGGAATGACAATTCAAACCGATTTGTGTTCCCCATGAAAACGTGGTGATTTTTAATAAGAAAATCACCTGATTCATCACGAGAACAAAACGAATAGCGGCTTACCACTTGAAAAAATCTGACGTGTTACACTCACATGACTTTCTCTACTCTTATACTAACCATTCTTACAAACTCTTATTCCTATATCTTCTTCATGTTAATACAGATATCTGACGTGTTACACTCACATGACTTTCTCTACTCTTGTACTAACCATTCTTACAAATTCTTATTCCTATATCTTCTTCATGTTAATACAGATATCTGATGTGTTGCACTCACATGACTTTCTCTACTCTTGTACTAACCATTCTTACAAACTCTTATTCCTATATCTTCTTCATGTTAATACAGATATCTGATGTGTTACACTCACATGACTTTCTCTACTCTTATACTAACCATTCTTACAAACTCTTATTCCTATATCTTCTTCGTGTTATGAAGCAGAAAGAGTTGGTAGAAGAGTGAGTAGAGAAGGCGATGTGAGGTTGCATGTGTGAGAGTGATATAGCAGGACTTGGTTCACAAACGCCCTCTGGCAGGCAGGGTCCAACTTCACTCCAATAAACAGACACACACAACTCCTATATATATATATATATATATATATATATATATATATATATATATATATATATATATACAAGCAAGAGCTTATATTTCCCCTTTCCTTGCTTCTTTACTGCGCCCATGAAATGTAAACTGACTTTTGTTGATTTGTCTCCTTTTTTCTCTCCATTTCCTTTCATTCCATCGCTACCTTCAGCATCCTGAATAATTCCTACAGTCGAAAAGGATTTCTATTTATGTTTTGACTTACTGTCTCAATGTCAACTTTTTAAAAAGATATAAGTCTTCGGTTTCTTTGAGTGATATAAACGTCTTGATGTTGATTCTCTACTTCAACTTCAATAACTAGACGGAATATTGCGACATAACTCTAACCTAATTGTCAATATACAGTTGTAACAACATTGCTAACAAAATTACGCTAAGTTTTGTTAGGAAGTGAACTCATGTTCTTTTTCCGAACTTTGCACATGATTTTCGTATGATTTAGGAAGCGCCTAAAGTCATTAAAGCCATTAAACTATAAAGGAAATGTTCGCCTACTCACAATCTGTTGCCTTGTTGTGTTGAAGATGAAGGAAGGGCATATTGCGTGTGTAAACGTGTTCCATGGACCGTTTTATTGGGTTTGACAGGTTGTCGGCCTGCTCCTAGTGCCTTTTCGAATATCCGTAAAGAGATTTAAAGGTAAAACCGAAGTCATGTTCCCCGGAGCGAGCGCAAGTAGGATATACAAAACAAAATGCAAAGTAATGCTATTAAAGTGGAATCTGCGCTTTTAGCGAACGTGTAGCTTAGGTGGCTTTGTGCACTGCCAATCCTACCAACGTGCGCGCATCAAATATTACTAAGGCGTTTCACTAAATTTACACGTGCCATTTGAAGGCATTAACAGTTCGGATACTTTCAAAAATGCATGATTCGTTTCCTTTATGATAAAAGTTATGTAGAAATAAAATACAAATTATTGTTAAAAACGCTTATTTTAGGATATAGTTCATGTTAATGGAGATAAAGTGTTAGTGTTTGTAATTTAATGTTATATTACGTCACGTGTATACAGATCTCAGATATTTGAAATACCGTGGATATACTCACACGCAAATGGATAACATAACCTAAATAACCATTTCGATCAACTTATTCGAGATTAAAAGTAAACCCACAGAAATAAATTGCCAACTGTTCTAAAAGTCTTAAAGGGCAACCATTTTGGATAATCCAACCCACTAATAGCGAATAACAATATGTATATACGAGTAATTTGTTCCTTCCCAACAACAATACGTTAATGAAAGTTCGTGTTGGGATGTCTCATAAGATGCCAGAATAGATAATTTACTACATTCTACGATAGCTTTGTTAACACAATGAAATATAATGAGCATTACTTACTCACTAAATGTGTTGCAAATACATTTTATAATTTCACATTCTTCATTTTACCACGCAGTATTTTGCATTAATATTAATCCATCTGAAGTGAAACTTAGTGTATACCGTGTTGTTATTTCAATAATTACTTCTGTTGACTGTTCTGCAGACATACGTACATATATCCTGAGAAATATCTGTATTTGAAATATAAAATGTATAAGCCCTAAGTCGGTTTGGGTGACAGTTCCATGTCAGTAGATTTACTGGCGTGTAAAACAACTCCTTCGGGACGAAATTCCAGCACACCGGCGACGCTGATATGATTCTGCGTCGTTAAACAACAAAATAATTTAATTTTAATGTATAAGCCCTAACCTTACATCAAGTTACTCCATGTTTGGTAGCGCTACCAACATAAACTCAGCGTAGAGAAACACGCTAAAACATCGATAGCAAGGCAGACATACATACATCGCATCATATAGCCGTGGTGTTGAAGTGCCATACATTCAATAAATAACTTTCTCTTTACAAATATTTAAAGCAATACCTAAGCCAAATGTGGAAAACTGACAGAGTGAAATTTGTACCAGTTATTAAAATGTATAATAATGATGCTGTTAACATAAAGAAACATACTTGTATGGTTATTTAGCGTTAAATTTTAATATTTCTACTACGTATAGTAAGCAGGGGAAGTTTGTATTTGATTCCAAAATTCGATGTCGATATTTCATTTGGAAATATGTTTTGAGGCCCCCTGAATACAAAGAAAAGCACTTTTAGAAACAGATCGGTGTGTGTGTGTGTGTGTGTGTGTGTGTGTGTGTGTGTGTGTGTGTGTGTGTGTGTGTGTGTGTGCGTGTGAACAGCAAAACTACAAAACAAGTTAATACACACCTCGCATGCGTCAAGTTGCTAGTGCATGTTAGTTCCTTTACTGCACTAGCAAACACACCTGGAGTATAGGTGCAGAGGTTGGCAGCAATTGTCGAGGTTACCTGCACTGTTATTCCAGAACAACTTCGGTAGCTTCCGGCAATGCTCGTTTGATAGGTTCGTGTTGGACCTAAAAAGAATTTTAGCGGGAAGTAACATACAGAATGTTGCCTAACTGTAAATAGGTAATATGACGGCAATCTTGGGAGCGGGAAATATCAATGCTATTTGTTTACAGTATTCCGTGAAATAAGAAGTAATACATACATTTAATATTAATAATGAGTTAAAGGCTAACACCGCGCAACATTTATTTTCATAGTTGGCAATACAACTAATCCACTAGGCTTTGAGAACAACAACGACAACACTTTTATCGAGGTAAATGAGGAATTAAACGTATGATGACCGTGAAAACTGGATCAGTAGTAGATATCAGTCACGGGAATCGAACCCACCTACATATCCCTTTCCGTTCTATTCCAACTTGCATATTTATTTCAATATCACTGTAGTTTATTTTTGTAATAAAAAGTAATATTGACGCAACTTCAATCAGATGTAACGCCGCATTCATTCCTGATCATTTCACCGCTTATCTTATATGGGCCCTTCCCATCCTTTACCTTTGCCACATTTGATACAACAGCTGGGATTCAAACTAAGAATGGTTAGCCTCCAATGGATGGCTTGTATATTTCCTTTGACCTTAATGCTCACGGATAACCGAAATACTGCCAACAAAGTTTCTCTGGTAAGGATTTCAAACCAGTATAAGAATCATATCATCAAGGCATATAGAGTAATATATAGATACTTAATATGTTTGAAAGTGAGATGTTTATCTTGCATTTTCTATAAATATTCTCTGAAGTTCTCTTTATTCTGAGTTATGAGAAAATGGAATCGTAAACTCAAGAGTGAGTAGTAAAGGCCATGTGAGTGAATACATCAAGCTTTTTCTTCGGTCCAATAAGCAGCTGTTTCAGAAAGCACCTAACGTACTTGAAAGTGTGTTTCCTTTCATTCTTTGAGACAATGTTAGGACCTCTTCGGCAGCTCAATGTTATTTTCACGTTTCTAAAGGTTCGTGGTGAAAGGATTGACGTGTTTCCAACTCCAAATCTTCCGAACGTGACGGCTTCAACACAGAAAACCATTTCGTATATCTACATTAGATAGAAACTTCAGAAACATCGTTTGGCCACAACTGTGCAGTAGAGGAATTGACGTGCGGGCGAATACGTTTATAGAAATTATATATTTTCACGACAAATGAAATGCATATGTTAATTTTTCTGTGAATAGCTTCCGAAGTCCTGAAGTCAAGTTTTGTGTAAGTCGTGCATGCTGTTTAGCGCACCATGGTGCATAACCCCCGCCCCCCCCCCCCCTTCCACACGTCCACGTGACGTCAGTTGGAAGTGGATTCACCACCACGGACCTGTGTTTGTCATTCAGGTAGGTCAGCGGTATACGTGCAGCCATAACCTCAATCCTGGTGGCTTTGTTTACGTCACAGAGGTTATGTAATTGTCGTGCAAGTCTAGGGTCAACTATTTCCCCTGGTACAGCTGGTAAATTGTAACAGATACCCAAAATATTACTGTAAAGGAAATGTAGACCTTGTTAAATTCCACCCAAAAATTCGATGTCGAGATTTCACTGGAAATATATGTTTTGAAACCCACTGAATACAGAAAAAAAAAATTAGAAAAAGATCCATGTCTGTATGTGTGTATGAACTTTGATGAAATGGAACATCGTTGTTCATTTTTTATACGTTAAGTTTCCAAAGAGAACGCAATCTCACAGCTTTAAAAAAGTTTGACTATCGCTTGTACCTACAAGGAAATAAGCAATAAGATAATTTGTACAAATGTTTATCTCAACTAACACGAAGAAGGTATAGGAATAAGAGTTTGTAAGTCAAGAAAACACGTTAAATTTTGTTCCATTGAAATATAAAGAGGTTTTAGTATTGATCGTAGGAAGGAAAGGAATAGTAGATGATAATGATGATATTAGGGATGAATAGGAACGTAAATTACCTCTTTTTAAGCCTCCGAGGGCCTTAAGGGGGCTCGTTCATTCGTTTTCCTTTGTTTGGCTTGCCTGCTAAGAAATGTTTCTTCTGAAGCTTCTTGTTAGCTAGAAGTGTCGTAAAGAAGGAAGGGCAAAGAAAACCTGCTGATTGCTCTCATAATAAGGAAGCGATTTAACGGAGACTAACTGATACGTCATCTCAGTCTCTCACAGAACAGCAATACAGCGTTAGGTGCGTTCAAACGAAAATACATATCTAGTGACGTCACCTGGTATCAAAGTGATACGTCGTATCTCAATACATATCTAGTGAATGTCGTATTGCATGGGAAATACGTGTTTAACAACAATATAAATCTTAAAAAAAGGCTTTTTTGGGAGAAAGCTGAGTTTATATATGTGATTGTGAAATTCAGGTTAAGTTACTTATTTACGTTATTTAGCTTATGTGGTTCTATTGTGTATTGGATATGAGAAGTCTCTTAATTTTGTACGGAGGTCTGTTTATCAGGTTTGGGACCACCGACTTTACTTTCTTTCCAAAGAAGGTGATTAAACCTATGACATTTCCAAGAAAATGTCCCAAAAACAGCTTATGCTGTATGTAAAACAATATATATTTTTCCAGGAATGGCTTTACCTATATTTACTAAAATATATGTTTAATATCTTATTTTATATATTTAAACGAGCAATTCTTCTGTATATATACACAGATCAAATTTTGTATTCAGATAGGGTTTTGCTTTTCGTGCATATTATATTCACAGTGTTTTCTCTACTCACTTTTAGGTAACACATTCACATCTCTTTCTCTACTCACTCTTCTATAAACCATTTTCCATAAAAAACATGATTTTATACCAAAAATCATTTTTATCCCCACTTTTAAAATAAGTCATACCATGTTCAGCAGTTTGAAATAGAAAGGCTATTACATTCACACTGCTTTCTCCTCTCACTTTAAGGTAATACATTCACATCTCTTTCTCTACTCCCTCTTCTACAAATAAGTCATACAATTTTGTGCATGTTTGAAATAAAAATGCTACGTATTACAGTCACACTGTTTTCTCTACTTACTTGTGGGTAACGCATTCATAACTGTTTCTCTACTCACTCTTCTAGAAATACGTCATACAATTTTCTGTATGTGTGAAATAGAAATACTACAAATTACACTCACAGTGTTTTCTCTACTCACTTTCTCTACTTAAGTACTTTTTTACTCTTAACAATTGCGACAAAAATGATTATTTAGTTAACATTTTGCCTTTCAGGTTTATCTAAGTACCTTGTCCCACAAAAAAAAAAAAAAAAAAAAAAAAAAAAAGGAAGATTTCTGAAAAACAGAGGCGAAGAACGCCGAGTGAAGCTCGGTCGCCCAGGTACTATTTTCATAACAAATGAAGTGTATATTTTGATGAGTTGTGATTATTCTCTGAAGTTCTCTTTATTATTTATAGTGTAAAAGATACAGAAAATATTACTATATATGTACAAGAGTAGAGTTTACGTCAGTTAAGTTTATTTGTAGAAGTAACCGTTTCCGAGATATTGTGGTTTAAAACATCCAATAAATATAGTTTTCTAACCTGAAAATGCGTTATTTGGGAATTTCTTAAACATTTAACTATGCTATACTGTTTTCTTAAGGAAACATGTATGTAATAATGCTGTTTGTAACTGTGTGCTCAAGTACGGGAGTATTTGAGGGTTCGCGCAGCACTAAATCATAGCGTTTCTGTGCACTAGATATGTTGTACGTATTCTCCGTAAAAAAAAAAAAAAAATATTTTTCTTGTTTAACGACGCTGTCAATTGCCAGGATCACATCAGCGTCGCCGGTGTGCCGGAATTTTGTCCCGCAGGAGTTCTTTTACATGCCAGTAAATCTACTGACATGGAGCTGTCGTTTTTAAGCACACTTAAAAACCATCGGCCTGGGCCGGGCTTGAACCCGCGACCTTGGGATCCGTAGGCCAGCGTCTAACCGACTGAGCCACCCAGACCGACACGTATTCTCCGTGCTATCACATTGCATTGTCTTCTGCTAGAGCTTCATTAAAGGGAACCTAACCTCAGGCGAGCAGCTTGACGTTCAAGTTATTGTAAAGTGCGGCTTTCAAAGCGATATCATAATTATGTTATCCATCTCGCGATCACTCATTAGTTATCTTATTGGCAATAATAACATTGCAAGGCAAAAAACTGAGTTTTCAACCCTTTCACCCTTTTGGCGTCTGAATATAGCGACTTCACAATAATATTGGCTTTTGTCTGAAGCCACAATGAAGTACGTGTTTTGTCACAAAAGCTCTGTTATGATGAAGAGAAAGTCATGTGAGTGTAACACATGATATTTGTAATGAAAGTGATAACGAACAAAGGAAGGATAGAGCGCGTATAAACTAATGCAATAACGTGTTAGATGATCAAAGCTTTCATATTAAGATAATTGGGAACAACATCAAACAACACATTCTGATACGCAAGCTAGAAAATGAATCTGCAACAGAACAATTGCCGACCGACCGCCTTACGTCACACAGCACACCACTGCAGCCAACATTCAAACGAAAACCTCACAAATCTGACATGTTACACTCACATGACTTTCTCTACTCTTGTACTAACTATTCCTACAAACACATGACATTTGCCAGTTTGCAATTTGCAATTTGCCAGTTAGAACATTATGATAGGTATGAATGTTATCAGTTAAGTGGTGCAGTAAAGTTTAAGGGCTGGAACACGCCCAAGTGGTAGCAGCGAGCGAACAAAGAGAGAATAATGAACGCACTCGCAAAAGCGGCCCGGACATATACATACATAGATAGATGACATTACTTCAAACTGTGTAGTAAAGAAGTTCTTCTTTGTCACATACAGGATAACAAAAATTCATGTATAAGTAATTTTGGTTTTACTCATCTTATTGAGATTCTTAAACATGCCCTACACTTTACGTTACCAGCTCTAAAACTGTGAACAACAATCATTTATATATTACTTCTTTTGTGGTTTCCGGTATAGGCTGCATCTTGTTGGCTTTTTTAAGAAATAAAAAGGATTGGGACAAAAATTAAAAATTATGCCGACGTTTCGCCTTAAACTATGCCTGGCTTCTTCAGTGGGCGACTACAAAACTCGTTCATTTGGTCAGTGCAGTCACTACTGTGATTGGAGGAGAAGGAACCAATAGGATTGCGAGTGTGGCGGGAGAGCGGGGTTGGAATTATCCTTCCTAGCGACCCAAGGTCAGAAATGTTCGCTATGAGAATCGAACCCACGCGCTTGTGAATGTGACACGTTATGTTAAGTTAATGTAATTAATTAGTAGGAAAGTTTGGTGTGAGTTGTTGGAAGTTGGAAACAGAAACAAGCTGACCACAGGAACCGCCCTACACAGAGTAACAAACAAGTTGTTGAATGTACGCTTGACACTCCCATTAGGAATGTTCCCGTCTACTTAGCACTAACTTCAATATCGGCTTAAACAGGTTGAATACCAAGAAAATCATATATTTATATCATATCACTTTAAACGTGAAAGATCATAACTTAACCTCAATTAAAAAGTAATGAATTAAATGGTAAATATTTCTTACCTTTCTGAACAACAGTCACCGAAATTGAACAATAATATCAGTTTAACTTCTTAGAATACTTACTATATGTAGCAGAGTTAGTAACTAATGTATGCAACATACGTTTGTATGCTCATTTTAATAGCAATATGAAATCTTTGTCTTTATTAATAAAAGGGAAGAAAATTTTACAATTGCTGTTTCGCTAATTTTTTAAAATAAGAATTAAACATAAATTCAAATAGATATACTTAAGTTGCAGTTAATTTTAAAAATGTATTTAAAATTTGATGCAAAATACATCATTTGTAATGTGTTGATGTTAGGAAAACAGAAAATATGGAAATAGAAAAGTGAGGTTAAGGATATGTTGAAACATTTTCCAAGAAATTGAAACCGGATAACTATTAGCGACTGTGTAAACAGTGTAATCGATTTATCTTTTGTTTTATTTCTATTTTATAGAAATCTACATGACTTTTGGCTTCAATTAATGTATTATAGAATATTTTTTTAACTTTCTAACCTGTTTTGTTCACAGATATGTTGGTATGGATATGAAAATTCCTGGATCTTAGTACTTCTGTTGAAACATGTCGTTTAACAGACTTCTCCTGGTTGGTCTTCTATCCAATTTCTGTTATCTTTTATTATGTATGTAGTAAATGAAAGCCTGGCCCCACGAGTAACCTAACCTATACGCAGTATATTGCGCCAGTAGGTATTTTATAAATACGACATTGTGATGTTAATGATATGCATGCTACAATTTCGTGGATATTATAAACTTTGTCCACGTGAGAAACCTGCAGATAAGTGTTGAACAACAGGAATGCGTAGTACAGGAGTTAACACATCTCCTGAATGGAGAGAGGTTTATTAACATGGATTGAGTGTACGAGTATGTAGAGTTAGTCCTAGGGGCAATACAACAGATTGAAGGAATATTCACATTCTCAGCTGAGAACAGTAAATCGAAGTCTGGTTGGTGGGCGGACTTCATTTTCAATTTCCCGTGCATATTTAACGAGATCCATGTCCTGTTTAATTATTCCAATAAAATTAACCCCCAATATCGCTCATTGAGGCAGCAAAAGGGCGGGGCGGGCGTTTACAGCAGGAAATTGCTTTGCTTGCGTTTCCACCTCAAAACTTTTAACTGCATTTAAAACGTACATTCTCTCTCTGTGTAATACACAATGCATGCATGCATACAGGGGTAACGCAGTGGTGCAGTGCCGGGATCGATCCCCATCAACCTCACGTGGTTTTCCTTGGGTAGTATTCGACTTCTCTCACTTTAATTGTAATCCGCTGTTTTAAGGTCGCAGGTGTTGACGCTCTTGTGTGTAGAGGTTTAAGTATGAACCAATGTATCTGTAGGCGAAGTATTTACAACTTCCTGAGGTGTGTTTAAGAATAAGTGTACAATCTTGCCATTAAAACGGCTTATAGCCAGGTCATACTTAACCCATTCTTCGCATTAGTGTCACAAAATGAATACTATAATTACCATGGCAGTAAGCCAGCAATGACGTCATCATCCCCAGAAAACTAATTTTATAACCTTTTTCGTAAACATCTATTTATTTTTCTGTAATTAATAAACTCTGAGTACTTTGTTCAAAATGTCCATATTTGCAATATTTACCTTTCATTTTCGTGTATAACTGTTGACCACATTACGTCACACATCTCTAAAACAAATGTATTAATTATTTTAATGGTAAACTTACGTAAAACGTTGTGTGTAACATTCTGACACTTAAAACACCTAAGTAAGCTTATAATCAAATGAGTATTATTTGGAGTAAGTAACAGTGTCTTATTAATTAGGCTTGTATATAGAAAAAGTCTGATGTGTTGCAATCACATGACTTTCTCTACTCTTGTACTTACCATTCTTCCCATAGCATAACATAACCTGCAATTACATTACTTAAAATGACAGTTTAGCTGATTTGGAACAATACTGTTGGTATACCTGCTTTCCTTCAAATGTTCTTACTGCGGAAATCATTTCCTTATGACGTACGTTAGCATGTTTTAACGTTGTTTAAATGCAAATATATTAATTTATCCACCATTTAAAATTATAACAGTTTGTAGAGGACTGAGCAGTTAAAGTTATGTGAATGTAACACATCGTGGATGTTATTGTGCGTCTACACGGTTCAGTTATTTGAAACATTAAGTTACTAATATACAATGGAATAGTTCAAACGACTGCGGATAATTTTTGTTCATTGTACGTTGAGTTTCCTTGTTTAGGCGTCTGTAGATTAATATTTTAGCCGCCAGAGCGCAGCATGGAGTATAAAGCAATTACACGTCATGTTATATGTATTCCTTTTGTTAATAACAGATAGTGTTAAAACTTCATTAGTAATATCGAACAGCGGCAGTAACAGATAAAACCTGCGAGAGAGAAAGAGAGAGAGAGATTACATTCAGTTTGCCATACAGACCTTTTATCATGATTGGCAGTCATACGAGTACCTTATAGGTTACTAGAGGACACGCCTTTGAAGGTCTTATAATCTTAGGGCAAAACTTAAGATCGCCCAGGTTAGCGGCGAAGTTCACATCTCAAAGCATTGCAGAAAACAATACAAAATCTGCCGAAGAATTTCTTTAGCATTCTTTGTACGTGCAAGAAAATTAGTAACAAGGTAATGTGACGTCAGGCGCGGCAGAAGACAAACGACTAAGCTACTCCACACCACTTGCCGGGCCGGTGTTCAAAGTGAGACTGCCTCGCGCGACTGTTTGTGTGTATGTGATCAAGAACATAATGGCCAGCGTGTGTGTAGAAGTCGAGAAAGATCGTTATGACGTTATCTCCTCTATAAAAAATGTTAGAATATTATAAAGTGATAGAAATGTTATTGGAGGATTTTATCACTTTGTTACTATGGTGTCAGAAGTGGGATTCTTCTGCTACAATAATTTGTACAAATGTTTATCTGTATTAACATGAGCTAGATAGAGGAATTAGGGTTTGTAAGGATAGTTTATGGTATCGAATGCAGTAGTCTGTGTGCAGTAAAGGGAACAATTGGTCATAGGTAGAAGAGATAGCTACGAGTTGATATTTGTGTGACGTGCACCTGGTTGATGTTGATAACACAATGGTGAAGCGATCTAATAAAACAGTCAGGACGATTCTGTCAGCTCTGCTCCACGCGATACTAAATAATTAATTCACTAGGGGACCCCTGTGCCTGCGGCCTGGGCTCTGCTCCTTCAGCACACACACACACAGTGCGCTCCGTTTTTACACCTCTATTCACTGTGTGCAACCCCCGTACATACATACACACACACTGTCCTGCACATCTGCTGTCAAAACACACGTCCCTCTGCCTACTCACAAATTATACACTATTGTCAGCATTTCCAATTTCTCTACTCCATATACTAACTTACAGAAGTGTTGTATTCAATCGCTAACCCAAAAATCTCATGTTACATTCACATGACTTTCTCTACTCTGGTTAGTACTTTTTGGACATCAACGAGAATTAAACCACATCTATTAGAACGAAGCTTAATATTTTTTTTTAAATGCTTTAGAAGAGTGAGTAGCGAAGGTCTTGTGAGTGCAACGCACGAATACAGGGACAAAGCTAAAGGCAGTATATGTGTATTTTGGAGCGGTTTGAATGAAGGGACTGAAAGAAACACAAGCGAGTTTGGTTTATTGAAATTGCTGCTTTCAACTGTAATGAAGTTCATTCAGTTAGAGGCTTTCATTGATTTAGAAATTAATTTAACATATCCCCAATTACTTGTCGACTGCTTTCACATCATTCAGTTATTTTGAATCAAACATTCAAAAACCTCAAGCGCATTTTCATTTAGTAGCAGTTTAAATTACCCATTCGTCATTATTCCGTGCGTATTAGTAAATGTTTCACTTACAACGTTTCCATGGCGAGTAGACTTCGATTTGAATTGTCATTCTGAATGAAAATGTGGATTCAGAGCAACTTTTACTGTTTCTATAATCTCAATATATTCTTCTAAAACATTCACTAACCTCAAAAATATAAAATACACAGAAATATATTTTACAGGTTCGCCAACATAAAAAGTTGAACTATTTATGGTTGAGCTGGGCATACCCAAATTGATCTCATTGCGATTTAAATTCAATGTGAAGTTGTGGATCACATTCAGAATGGGATGAACTCAAATTAATTTAATTTAAACTATAGTTGAAAGTTTTCTTTCAGTTTGTAACATAAGCTTAAGTTGAACTTTACTGGAACCCATCTTCTATAATACTACGTAATAAGATGGTGTTGCCAGTTATACTATATGAAGTTATGATGAGTTTGAACCACCTCAGGCACACAGAACTTTCTTAAATGCACCTAATTGCTCTAATATCTACACTGAAGTTGACAACAGATTCAGGGTTATGAAACAGGCAACCGTAACCTCTACTCATATTTGAAACCGGGCACAGAAATCAACGAGAATATACATATGTGCTGTAAAATAAATAAGTAAATATATAACAATACTATATTTTAATATTGGATTTCTATTAAAATAGCAATACAGTTTTAAAAGCTATGACCATGTAATGGAATTGCTCCATACATTAATACAATTGTCTGTCATCTAGACTTCTATATATGTACGAGAATATGTTACATTTTAGTCATCATTAGTTTCAAGTGAATACAACAAGGAGTTTGTATGAATATACGTATATACAGTAATAAATCGTAATAAATGGTGTGTACATACATGCAACAGGCTTTGTTGAGTACCAACAAAACGCGAAGAAAATACGTAAATTGCTACTTGGTTACTGTAAACGTTAATTTTCGTTCTGAATGTTCACGTTAGTTAAACGTATAGAATATAGCATTATTTCACAGTACCGGAGACTGTCGATAACTGTAGAAACATGATCTGCAGCTCGGTTATTGGTGCAACATAACACACAAATGTAAATTGATATTGGCACTGTGACATAAGTTTGGATTACCTAGCAGTGTTGCCAATTTAGCCTTTTTATGGCTAGATCTGGCCTTTTTGAGAACCTATCTAGCTATAAATTTTCCAAAAAGCTACAAGTAGCTTTCCTGGCCTTTTTTCTAAGCTTCATTAGCTTTTTCTAGCCTTTTTCATTTTTTACTCATCTACCTTTAAAATAATACATAATTTAATCTCACTACTGCAGCTATTGCACGTAATGAAACAATCCTTTTGGTGAATTCCCGAATCGTTTGAATCTGGGAGTGAGGATTCCATCAAGTTGTTAGATTCTTTGGCACGTTTTAGAAAAAGGTCTGTGTGTGTATTTCGAGCCAGTGGACAACATAACTCAAAAACGAAAAGTTGGTTAGAAATCAAAGTTGGTATTTAAGTTTAATGTCTTTCAAGGATGCGACACGAAGATTTTGAAGAAAATTGTTCCACCCTAAACTACACTTTACATGGAAAATTTCGATTTTCTTGAAAATGGCTCTAATGATTTTGACGTCGGTCTGGGTGGCTCAGTTGGTTAGACGCTGGCCTACCGGTCCGAAGGTCGTGGGTTCAGATGCGGCCCAGACCGATGGTTTTTAAGTGTGCTTAAAAACGACAGCTCCATGTCAGTAGATTTACTGGCATGTAAAAGAACTCCTGAGGGGCAAAATTCCGGCACACCGACGACGCTGATGTGATCCTAGCAATCGACAGCGTCGTTAAACATCAAAATAAAAAAAGACTTTGATTAAAATGCCATAGGTTTGAAATATCTTTATGACAAATGAAATGTATATTTTGAATTTTCTGGCTATAACCTCTGTACTCCTATTTACTCTGGACGACTTTTGCATAACTGGTAAACCTTTAGAGATAGACCAAATCTTACTATGAAAAACTGTAGATCTTTCTAAAATACACAATTTATGTCTGAATAATTTTTTATAGAGTGTACCATTTCGGAGGTATGCCTTGTTATTTGTATTTCTGTCAAATGGAACATCGTTATTCAATTTGTTATATTAACCCTGCAAAGAGAACGGAAGCTTTAAAAGTTTTGACAATCGCTCAAAGCCTACTGTATACTAATATTCTCCTTCCACCTACAAGGAAATAATAAGATAATTTGTACAAATGTTTATCTCAACTAACATGAAGAAGATATAGGAATAAGAGTTTGTAAGAATGGTTAGTACAAGAGTAGAGAAAGTCATGTGACCTCAATACATCGGATTTTTCATGCGAAGTTCCAGACGAAATATTGAAGTTGTTGGTACAAATCCTGCATACATGCAAGAGCCTAAGGAAATTCCCAGCTGCAGCAGTAGAAACGAGGCAGAGGGGGATGATGAAGACCACGTTTATTTTTGCTAGGTGATCCATGCGTATTTTTTTAATAATGTAGTTTTCTAATGTTTATATAGGGTATTAAAATATAATCTAGCCTTTTCTAGCCTTTTTGGCACGCCGGTTTAGCTTGTTTTATTGAATTATAGTTGGCAACACTATTACCTAGTCCTACTGCATGGAATGGATCGTGATTTAATCACATGGTGATTCACACCAAATCCACTCCCCTAATCACATTGCTTCACTTCTCAAATTTGCTTCATTACCTATTTACCTAACATTTCTAAAATGCCAATAAAACATGTTCTCTCTCTCTCGTATTTCATTTGAAAGGCTTGCTTATAACGCTACACACACAGCGTCTGTCGCCACAAAGCGTTACTCCAACATTTATCATTCGCCTTTACATCGGTTTCCTAAACCCGCCACCAGCACCGCCACCAGCACCACCACCGCCGCCATGTAATCTCCTACTTTTGGCAATTTATATTTAACGCAACACAAAGATATCGAACATACATTGTTTTCTTTCATTGCTTCTAATAAAGGCTCATTGTTAATTCCATAGGGGAATGAATGATACCAAACAGTGCACGTTCCACCCAATTCTGTATCACTGGGTTATCCTTTGGCTTAGTCAATGTCGCCAACTGTATCCTGTATAAATCGCTAAAAACAATGTATTGCACATTACGATCTATCAATCGTGGTTTTAACAATTGTTATTTTAATAATCAATGCATTTTTCCATCGGAAAGGTTATTTGTTATGTTGAAAATAAAATGAGATTTATTTGAGATTATAAACTGCTTTTTGTTATAACAAAAACACAAGATCGAAATACATGGAATTCTTGTGTTCCGTTTTACTTACTTGGCAATTCTGAACTACACTAACGTAATGAACATATTTTAAGTTATAACATTTTCTGGTCTGTACTGGTGTTTAAATGCATGTTTTATATATGAAATAGTCCATCAAGGATAGTTGGACAATCTGACTCTCACTCCGCTAGAGAAGTTATAGGTTATGTCACACGTATTATCATATTAGTGCCATTATATATCCTAAAAGTATTTTTACACCCTCACTTCCTGGTTTAGCAAACTATAAGATCAATTAGTTACAATTAATCCTTCTTTCATACCTGTTGTTTTTACGACAAAGACTTAAAGAAGTACAATGACACTGAAAACGTTAATGTCATGCTCTAACACGAAGAAGATATAGGAATAAGTGTTTGTAAGAAAGGTTAGTACAAGAGTAGAGAAAGTCATGTGAGTGTAACATATATTTGTTTGGTGATAGAGTCTGAGTTTGTGTCACATCCCAATATAGTGTTATTGAAAATGAAAGCCATTTGGGAATGCGCACTCA